>VZRR01003435.1:1490250-1525637 GCA_013398015.1 Oreocharis arfaki | reverse complement strand
GGGGGGGGGGGGGGGGGGGGAATGGTGAGAAAATATAATAAAAATCTGATAAAAAATGATGAGAAGTAAGAAATCTGTGCCTCTTGAAATTGAGTTTCATCCATGGAAATTGATCAGTGTTGACTTTGCTACCACAAACTCACAGTTAGAGCTAAAATATTCTCTTTTTCTTGCCTTTTTTTTTCTTTTTTATTTTTTTTTCTTTTGTGTTTCAAGCTGTTATACTCTTAACAGAAAAAAACTTAGCTCCTGCCTCAGGAAGACGCAGTTCAGTGATAGACAGAGGTCATCAGTGAGCAGGAAAGGAATGGTCTGTACAAATCAGTGAAGTTTTGAACAAGCATCAAAGAGCTTTAAGAGACATCAAAAAATGAATGAGTGGCAACCATGTCTAAGGAAAGACAAGAACTGGGAAGGTTGTCTGAGGCAGAAGAGCCACACAAAAGAAAGCAGGGAGATGTTTCTTGCACAGGTGGCCTGTGCAACATGGAGATAGTTGGGTGAAGGCAAAGGAGACAAAAAGGTTTATTACAGAGAACTGAAAAATATGTTATGGTAAAGGACACTGTGACAGAAGGTTGGAAGACAGAAGAACTCCACTTGCACTGCTAGACAAATATAAACTTGTTAGGGACTTTGGAAGAGGGAGGGGAAAGTCAGACAAGTGATACAGTTAACTTGGAAAGGGTATGAGGAAAATCATAGGGAAAACCCTCTGTATAGAGGACAGAATGGCACAAAATACTTCATATTTCTACCTCATAATTCTCTTGTCTCTTGTGCCTTGTGTACACTTAAGCAGGATCCTACACAACAGGTACACTGTCCACCAAAGCACTGCTGTATCCCAATCTGCCTTAATATATAGGCTCTCTCAGCCTAGAAAACCCTATTTTCACCTTGAGAAAAAGCCCAAATTATTTTAGACTAAGAGTTTCCTCTGAAACAGCACCAAAGAAAGTCAAACATCAATTTGTTTAATGAAACAAAATGTTTGGGGGGAAAAAAATTATTGCTCAGAAACCTCATCCAGGAAAGACTTCCTCAATATCAAAAACTTGGAACCATATAAACATATATATATAAAATAATTTCAGTATTTAATTTGAATTGTCAGTGTAAATAACAACATTTGTTGGTATTTGGCATTGTAATTTTAAGAACATTTCCAGCTGACATAGTGATCCAAATATAATCCAAAACAGAGACGTGAGTTAGAAAACATTGATCCCTTCTTTAGTTCCATGCATTTCATACTCATCTGAAGAGGCTACCATATATTTGTGACCTACACTGGCTTGAAAGGCCGGCAGCAAACCACTGAAGTAAGCCTGGAAATACCAGTTGTGTGCACTTTTCATGCCCTTTTAAAACAGAACCTGTATGGCAAGGGGAAAAGCAGTGAGATACTAGTTGTTTACAGGAACATTCTCGACATTAGGCCATCAGGCTTTTTGCAGGGAGGAGTCAGGAATGTGCCCTGTAACAAACCCCTTATGATTACAGATCTCCTCTTTCAACAACAACAAAAAAACCCTGTAAGTGAAACATGCTGAAACTTCTGGAGGTCTACATGCATCTTGAACCATTTACTAGCTGGAGAGAAGTGTACCCTTTAAATCAGCTGCTATTTCTAAAGAGCTGGTCACCTAGATGAAGTGCACCAAACACTGGAACCTTTGTCCACCCAGAAGTGTGGAGTATAGTTACCTGAACCAGCAGCTTATTAACAGGGGTAAGAGGTGCACACCAGCCCAGTCTCCCCAAAGAGCTAAATACCATCTGACAGATGTTCAATAACATTTACACAATTCAAAAGAGGTGTTCAGCATCTCACAGGAGCAAGCAACAGGAATCCAGTCTTGATCCCCAGAAAGTAAAACAGGAAGTTGCCTCTGCTTTGAATAGGATCTGAAATTTGCATAGAAAATATGGGATTACTGGTACTAACTTTTCCAAAGAAAGACAGTTAATTTAGCCCTACAAATATGATCTGAAACCAAGCTAGCTGCACCTGCATAGTCCTCATAAGAGAGAATTCAGAATAATGCTGCTCTTGCAGCTGATCAACCTCCCTGCATCTCTATCCTGATGTGAAATATGGAGGAAATTTATTATGCCCTACAGACCCTGCTCTGAATTAAGCTAATGTCAGTTTGTAACAGCCCCATTGTTATCAATGATTTCAGTCTGGATTTGCAAGGTGAGACTGACCAGAGTGGGACCCACACCTGAGGAACTTTAACGATCTTATTGTTTCGTACTTTCTAGTGTCAAGAGTGACAGAAGAAGATTCCTGGAATGAATGCACAGGTGGTGTGAAACAGCCATTAGCAGATTACAGGTATGGTTTATAGAGATCACTTGTTCAAAGGAGTGGTTTCAAAATAAATAATTGTCAAAGACATATTACACCTTGCTTGAAAAAGAGGAATATGAAAGGAAAAAATTGCAGCCTTAGTATGTATCTCATTGTAATACGGATAAAGAGAATCAGCTATACCATCACAGCACACTTTTGCATTACAAGCATCCTTAATTTTGCGACCCTAGTTCTCTTTCCCCAATTACTTGTCAACAATAAAAATAAAATGTTTAGCTACATTTTTTTTAAACTTTCTTTCCAACAAATCAATAAACTCTCTGGTTCCTGTGCTAAAGGATTACAGAAGAAGTCTTATTGTTGCATGCTACTGAAACTCAAGCATATGCTAAGTATCACAATGAAACCAAGAAGGAAAAAACCTTATGAAAATGCCTGACCCCATAACACACCACAGTCTCATTTGGCAGCTCTTACTCTCACATCCACTGTATCAAACACATGGAATCACTCTGAAGAGCAGTTTTACTCTGATGGGCCTATAGAAACCTTTCTCACGACAATGAAGGCTTCCTAAAAGAAGAAAGGAAATGAAGTCTTGTGCTGCTGCTTATCATTTCTGCCAGTGGCAAAGAAGAGAGTTGGCTTACTTATGTAAGCTTCTTGTTGCATGTAATTTTCTTAACTTGTTGCATGTAATTTTCTTAAATCTGATTAGGATAATTTAGGCTTTTCTAATTTCAAGAATGTCTGAAAGCCGTGTTCACTACCTGTTCACATAGGAGCTTTCTTCTCTCCTTTTTTCTCCACACACAGTAAAAAATGAAGTATTTGTATGGCTGAAAAAGACAGAGACATATCTTACATCCATAACAAATGTCAGTGTAAGTTTGATTACAGAATTGTGAAGGCAATATTCTGACAGTTTTCAGACCAGCATTCTAAACTGCACCCTCAGAGAAGGCAGGCCACCCATTAATTCCAAGTCTCAACCTCACTGTGGCCAAATGACAGTGATGCCATCAGAGCTAACCTAGGGCCTTTTGAATCCTAGAATATCTCAGACTTTGCTCAGACTTTGCATATTGGAGCTTTATATGTTTTTGTCACTGGATAAAATCATTCTTGTCGCATTACTCTGCCTTTATACAGCATTCCTCAATCAGCAGTTTCCAAATGTATCTTAATTTCACCTACACTCTCTGGCTTCAGGAAGATAATTCTGTTCTGTTGTCAGGAGCTGGGCATGATAAAAACATGAAGCTCCCAAAATATTTTCCTTCTTTAGGCTTATTAGTGTTCGATGTACATATGCAGCTTGGTACAAGAAGTAGGTGTGTAACTCTGGTGGAGATTTCACTGAGAAACAATGAAATCCCATATGAGGACAAAGAAGATAGTGTACACCTTTGCCCATAAATCTGATTTTAATTACAGGATGGCTTAGCCATAAAGAAAAAGGATCGATTCTGTGTCCTTCTTTTCTTCTGGCATGGGGGCTGGGGAATTGAATGAGAAATTAACTTTTTAAGCATATGAAATAGTTTTTACAAAACTGTAACATGTTATCTTATGGATCAGAAATAGAATGTGGTTTGAGAGCATGATTCAACACTCATCTCTCTCAATCAACACTGAACTGGTATCCCAGCATGGTCTTATTTCTGTGAAGAAGAATGGGACAGCCGGGAGCATTTCTCAAGCAACTATTTAGGTCTAGGCTATTCATTGCAGCTAAAATGCTACTAAAATGTGATCACAAACTGCTCCCAGTAAATTTCACACTTGATAAAAACCCTAAAAAATGGCGTCTGTTAAACATTAAAAGGCATGGGGGTTTTTGGGTTGGTTTGGGGTTTTGGGGTGGGGTTTTTAGAGTTTTTTTTTTGGTTTGTCAGTTGGTTGGTTGGTTTGGTTTTACAGCGAAAAAACCAGAAAACACCTGGAAACTGAACAGCTGTTTTGTATACGATATGACATGCATCAGAGGCATAGTCTCTGTCACACTTTTTTTGAACTGAGGTATCTGACCTAGGGCAATCAGCTGGCTGAGGTGACTGATACTGCTGATAACAGTAAGTTTGGTGATGCGGGTGATTCAGTCTTATTACTCACTCACCAAGTCACAGGGAGCAGCTGGGCATAATCACCATGATCAGTCACGTCTATGGAGTAAAGTGTCAAGAAATTCAAGGACCAGGATGAGTTTGGTCTGTGTTGCTTTTTAGGACACCATGGAGTGAAAGATGTAACAGGATGAAATCCAAGCACTGTAAAAGCTCCACTAGTGATATCAGAGAGCCTGAATAGGGCAGGAGAGTGATGAAGCTCAGGTGTTTCTGCACTTCACCACTTGGGCCAGTCAGAGGAGGCAGACTTGGGTATGCCAGGACCAGTAATATTATTTCTTCTATGTACCAGGCAGGGATGGTTTTCCAGTCAGGATAAAAGAGGTTTTCTATTTTCTAATGACTAATATTTGCTGAGAAATGGATGGATACGATGTCATCTGCTAAAAGAAATCCTTTCTCTTTACAGTGTTGCAGTAAGTCAAGTGGCAACTCCTTTTTCGTATCACAGCAGTCCATGTACTGACACTGTTCTCAGGGCACAAGGAAAGGCTAGAATCCCCACATCTGCTGGGGGAAAGGATGCTCTCCAACGTGTACTGAGAAAATGACCAAATATACCACCTTAACACTGCAAGCCTCATGAAAGCATGGAAGGAGGTTGTTTTCTCAATAGAAAGTTCAGCTTATATTCTTTTTTGCTGAGAAATTTGTGGCCCAGATTTCCAAGAGGTTTGGCACCAGAAGTGTTTTCCGGAATTACTGTCTGTAACTGGCAGTCTCTGTCCGGCATAACTTAGGTAATATTGCTTTCTTCTCTTTTTTTACTATTCACGCCCAGAAATTGCCGGAAAGCCTCTTTCCAGCAATATGAGATATCTCTTGAGGATTTTTATTATTATCATTATGGGGTAAAGTCATTCTTACTGAGTATCCTTTTTGACATTCAAATTTCAAGGTTTAGTCAGGGCTCCTTCAGTCCCATCATCACCCTCATTGCAAGTTCTTGCTTTCTGAATTTAATTTACTTTAAAAGTTAAGTTAAGGCATTTATTCTGTAATGAGTCATTTTACTTTCCATGCTGCTTTTTGAAATTCAGAGGTCAGTAAGGACAAGGAATCTGTAAATACAAGTAACACCAGTATGAGAGTGAATCAGATATTCCCTCTGTTAAAATAATCTAATGATAACAACATGTTCCTTTCTTACTACAAGGCAGAAATCCCTGACTTTATAATGAATTCCTTGGTGGCTATCTGACTTCTTGCAGTGGATGTGCTCCTCGGCTAAGAATCAGATCTTCGCAGGAGGGCATGAGAATGTATTCTCAAGGACAAAAGACTTCACAAGATAAGCTGTCATCCTTTCACCTAGATAAGTAACAGAATTTAAGCATACCTTTGATGTTGCGGCATTGGCTTAGTCCCTTTTACCACTTCTGAAGATGATCCAGCTTCCTCTGGATTGCATTGGACAAAGGTTTTGGACCTAATATTTGGACACCAAACTTGTATTTAATCTGGAAGATATTAGACACCACTCTTTATGCAGTGCTAAAGGAAAACCGTGTCCAAGAAAACTTTCCTGTACAGTTCTTAGTAACAGATAATCCATACAGGGAGTTCTGAGAGGATTCGAATACTTGTGTACAAATCCGAACTGCTTTTCTGTAGTATCTCACAAAGGTTCACCTTTCGTCAGAAATACCCATCTACAGTTAGGCATACTGACTTACAGTTCACCTTGTTGATGTTTATTCACAATCACTCTTATCTTAGAACTACTATGAATCCTAGACTTTCTTTCCCTAGCAGAGTCTGTGATCAATGATGTTGCACCTTCTATTAGAAAGCTCTGGACTTGGTGGAAGCCTTTCTAAGATTTGCTCTGCTTTTTGGTCCTTGTTACAACTGAAGTTTGGATCATGCAGAGACAAGTATAATCATATGCAGCTGAAATGTATTTTCATCAGAATTTCAGTAAAATTGATAGGAATTTTCATGACACAAAATCTGTAAAGAAAATAATTTTTGAAAATGTCCATTCACAGCTTTTGGACATTTCTTGTTATTTCCTTATAAAGTATTTCAAAGCTATCCATTTGCTCAAGTAAAACCCCATTTTGGGAAGCAGCAAAAATTTGTGTATTTGTGGCTGGGTCAACTGATGAACTTCCTGTAATTTCTGTAGGATTATACTGATGTGCTCCACTTGAAATATCAACACAGGCTTTGGAAAGTTCACTGATAAAACTACATATTAAATAGAAATAAATCCAAACCATAAAGTTTGATGTCTCCTATTGTTGCAGCCTCCTAAAAATATAATGTGTTTGTACTTTGAAACTTGGCCAAAGCCATGATATAACTGTGCTCCAGCAGCCAACCTCACATCTGTACTTCTGCTGCATTCACAAGCTGTAGCTCTAGAATTTGGTTCCATGTTTCAATTTCAATGTTTCTGTGTGCTCGGGTTGCATGGCAAGCAGCAGTCATATAAAAAAAGTGTGAAAATCCTGATCCATTTGACTGCAACCCCAATGTATTTAAAAGCATTCTGGGAATTATTTTTGTCTCTTTCATTCTGATTTTTCATTGATGCTGTTGTCTTTAATTCTGTGTAATTCTTTTGGGGTTGCAATAGTGTAAGTGATAGGAGGAAAAGGCTTTACTTAGCTACACACCTTCCCAAAGGACAATTTTAAGTTTATCATATATCCTTATCTGTCTTTTTTTCCTTTTAATCCTTACCAAAGCTCAAAACCTCTGAGAAGGACAAACAGAGAAATTTTGTGTAATGGGTGATCTTTTATAAGATAACTTATCACCAAGACAGTGGGAGTTTTTTTTCCCCTTACACTCTGCCAGTAGAAACTGGCTCCAAGATGCAGGAGATTAGCCGAGCCTTGATGACAAAGAAACACAAACCAAAATTAATTAAAAGAAAACAAGAGCAGAAAACAGGAGTCTTTATCCAGAGCCCGTTGATGGTAATTTTATAGTTTCTTCAATTTTGTTACAAACAAATCTTCTGAAAGCCCATATTAAAGAGGCTGTTAAGTGAATCTAACCTGTTGTACAGCTTTGTAATCACTTTGCAATATTTGCTACCTTCTCATTAGCTTCTCAAAAGTTATTTAAAAACTACCTGGTTTCTTCATAGCTAAAACAAGATGTCAGAGACATGTTGCTGTTTTCCCCTTCCATTTTTTCAAGGATAATCCATGAGGTAGCAACTTAGGACTGCAGCTAGTTCCTTCTAAGTTATTTTGTAAAGATGCTGTGTGTGTTAGAATTTCCAATTATTACTCTGTTAATCAGGCCATTGCTTTAGTACTGTAGTGAGGTAGTGTTTCTGACTAATGCATGATTTAAATAAGTGGAACACCTTAAAACAAAGCATCTGGAAATGCATCAGAGCAGCTACTGGGCTGTTTCATTAAACAGCCATTCAACAGAAAGAAATCAGAAGGATCCTAACACTCGTCCTGGCAGGCAATGATGGCTCTGCATAGCCACAGGACTTGAGCTCAAAACCCTTCCAGAAACATTATCTCAAATTAAGAATAATAATTCACCCTAGATTTGCAATGAGTGCCTCATTCTTAGTGATTGTTTCAGATATGCTACTGAATTGTTCTGAGGAAATTCTGGTGATGCCAACAACTTCTCTGTGGAAATTAGGAAATGCTTGTGGACTCTGATACTTGAGCTGGTAAACACAACTGACTCCATCAATTTAAATACTGTTGTCCAACCATGAAACAGAGACACATTGTACGACATGATCTTTTTCCAAAAAAAAGCCCCAAAAATGCTGACAAACATAGCTTTGATTTTAAACATTGAAGAATCATTAGCAGCAGCCTGTAAATCACAAGAAGACAAAGAATTATTCACAGGAGTTACTGGGCAAGTACCATGAAATAATAAATAATTTTAAACACTGAAAATGCATATAATTGGTTTAAGAGTTCATTAGTCTACTTAGCACTTGATGACTGCTGCTTACACCATTCTTCCTGACAAAAAAATATTCCTTCCCAGTCATCACCCAGTTCAGAAAGGGCTTAGAGGCCATATGCCCTATAGAGGAACACACAGCTGAGGATAGCCCTGGAAAAGCATTTCTAGACTGAATAGTATCTTTCCCACACCCCTCAAGGAGTCAGGCTTTCCACAGCACACATCTAGCACCCAGAGTTTTGGGAGCATTTGAACAGCCGCAAGGCGAGCTTACAATCATACAAGTCATGATGAAAACATCCTTTTGTTATTAATAGAACTGATTCCCTTTCGTGTCTGGCAAAATGCAGATTTGCCTGCATAATCCATTTTAGGGGTGACTAACGGGGAGAGTTAACTGCTAAAGCTTCTTTGAATATGTAGCTTCAGTAACACAGAGCAAAAAGGCTTAGTGCCTGTCCCACTCTCACCAGTGCATACCTGTGCCATGGCACCAATTATCCTTTGAGGTCATGTTCTCCCCCCTAGCCATCTCAAGAGACTGGAAGAGTACCCATGGAGAGGCAAGAGTCTCAGCATGGTCACTGGTGAAACCCCAAGGCCATAAGATCAAAACAGCTAAATTGCCACCCCAAGAGACATAGAAACCAGCCCTGTGAGTTGGCTGGATTAATGGTCCCCTGATAGTGCAGCTCATGGTCTCTTCCAATGGCACTGTCCCACTGAGGCCCTGTTGTGATATTTGAAGGACAGGTATCTTTGACCTGAGCACGGCCAAGAGTCTGGCTTGTAACTGAGGCCACCAAATCTGGCAAGAAATGTTGTGACCAAACTTCCGAACCCAGGGAATGGCTACTCTGGAGCTGAGAGCCAAAATTTTCTTTACAGATGCTGTGGCAGAGAAGACACAAAATTTACTGCTGTTTTTCTGGGTCTTTTGTATTAGGCAAGAGATGCCAGAAACAAAACAATGTAAAAGTATCTGCTGAACCATGTTGGTACATACCTGAAATCATAACAGCTTTGCTGCTAAAGCCAGGAACTGCCTCCTTGTGATTGTGTGAGAGCATTGGCATCCAGCAGCAGGAAGAGGACCAGCATGGGAGCGTAGTGTCTCACATGGATAGCCTGGTACCACTGCTTACAGGAGCCAACTAGCCCCTCTGAGCTGAGTTCCAGGAAGTCACAGGAAAGGAAAACACTGAGGCAGCCTTGAAAAACACAACATTTTACTTCACAAGCTCATTTAAGACTTTTCTTCCCTGTGCCTGCTAATGGATGTCCTAGCCATCAAGGAAGTTTGCAAGTTAATTTTCAGTGGAAGAAAGTACTATAATTAGATGCAATGATCCAAACACTCAACGGATAAAAAACACTGTTCATTCCAGGAACATTTTAGCAACTGTTGACTGGTAGAAAGTAAACAGATTTCAAAAAGTGTCAGCCTGCCATACCACTGCATGCCATTCCAAGATGAACATTGTTTCTAAATATATTTCCTGTGAGTGAAAGAGGAAAACAAATCTAATTTTAAAGAAATAAAACCAAACCAGATGTGCACAAGAGTATGCTTTAGGCTTTTTTTTATTTTCTTAATAAAGGTCTTTCCTTACTTTAGAGGTACCAAGCCAATAAATGTAACCTGAGAGAGAGAGAGCTGGTATGGCATTCGTTACCGCCCTATTTAGCACCCTGCTATCCTTTAAAGCTGCACCCATTTGCCAGTTTCTCAGAACATGTAAATGAGTGTGGAATGCAGCAAATACTTAAAACTGATGAAGGCATTTTAGACTTATCAAAACCACTTGTGCTTTTATGTTTGTGAAAGGTGTGATGTCAAGCTTTGGCACATTGTGAAAAATAACTGACAGTACATGAAACTCATCAGACTATTGCCAAGAAACATACACTAAATGATCTTTGCATTGGAGGCCCTTGGTCAGTTCAGTTCACTGCTAGTAGACACTGCTGGAGTGCTTTTACCTGCAATTAAAACTACGGATTGACAGATCTTCCTTTTACAAATGGTCAATGTCATTTTACATAGTAACCTATCATATCTACTATAGAGATATGAGTAACTCTAAGTCAGAAAGTAGTATTGCTGGTGGCTGACTGAAACACAAAGACTTCTTTCAAACAGGAAAAAGCTCTAGGTAAGTGTGAATGTTTGCTTAAATTCCTTTTTTTTCCCCAGGTGTGAACAAGCATGTCAGATCTTGAAGGTTGTCTTCTTTCTTGCTACTCACTTCCTTGAGACTGAAACTTTGGGGGTAGGGTACTGTGGTGATGAAGATTCTCATCCCAGAGGAGATTTTAATTGACTTTGAAATGCCAACATTTGGCATGTGGTCAGATCAAACCACATGACACATAGGGGGAATTTCCAGACAATAACATGGAAACAGGTATGTCAAGAAATTAAAGGTCACCAAAGGAAAAGGAAATCCAGAGTAATTCCCTTTATGACTCCCTCGTAAGAGTTACGCAATAGTTTTCTGTGATTTTGCCTTCCTTCTCACAAGACAGGTCATGGGATCTGAGACATACATGTTTCAATGCAGAAATGTTCACAAATGCATGCATACACACACGCACGCACACACACGCCGTTACTGTTACCATGACAGTACACCCTGTCTTTGCAATTGCCCATATAAATGACTGTTGGTACTAAAAAGCCAGCTGTGAATTGTAATTTTGCACATGATTATGTAATTACCTGCAAATTTTAGAAATGCGTGTTTTTGAAGTTTTGGCTCTCTGTACATCTATTTAGGTTAGAGATCAGACTCTGAGAGTGGAATATGGAAATCTCTTTTTAAAATACTACTGTCTCTAGTAATAACTAGCAGATAAAGAAGAAATGTTTCAGATGGTGTTATAATTGTGTTTTGATTAATGTTATACTAGAAAGAAAGACAGGGAATTTTTTCCATTATAGCACTGAAGCAGGCTGAGATGGGAATGCCAGAATAATGAACTCTATTAGCACAAGTCTGTAATTTCTTTAAAGTGAGGAAAGTACTCCCTAATAAACAATAAAGCTGCTGATACCATAGGCATTAGACAAAAGGTCAAGAATCCATTAGCAGCTGCCACTTCTAAGAAAGCTGTAAGACCAGTAGCTGAGTGACACAGCAGACCTAGAGAGCCCTGCAGGTGACACAGGACATCTGATAAGAATCACACTTGGCAAATTCTAATCCCATATCTCATGAAAGGAACACAACTTTGCTATTGATTAATGTTTCCCAGGGCTTGACTCATGTCAGGTGGCAATGGATCAATAGCTTTCTAGCTTTTAATAGGACAGCCAAGCTCCTCACTGAGATTTGCACATAAAGCCACTAGAAATAAGTTCCTGTTCCTGCACTCTCGTATTACTCCTTTTGACGGGTATGTTACCAAGTCCTGACCTCCACTGTGTCTTCAATTAGAAATGGCAGGATACAATTCCTTGTTGTTAGACAGGCAGCATACTCCAGCTTTTTAATGATGACTTTGCCCTGCCCAAGCTTTTCTTTCCAGCATACAGTAAGTACCTACACTGAACTAGAAGCTCATTTCTCTTTTCCCACCCCTTTCCTCTCCTCCTTCCTCCCACCAGATTGTGCAGTTCAAAATGAGGAAGCAAGCTGGTATCCCTGTATGAACAAACAAATAAATCTTAATAACACAACTACAGATGATGGGAGGTGCTGGATCCTGGCGATTTACTTCACCAGTCTAGCAAATAAGCAAATGGAGAAACGACGATACCTTTCTTGAAAGGAAAACTATACAAACTGCTAATAAAGAGTTAAGCAAATTTGCATTACTGTACTCATGTGCAAGCCCAGTGTGACTGCAGGCCGCCCCCAAGTTGCGCTTGGGTGGTCCTCTACAAATTCGTATGCAGCAATTTATCAGTGGTATCTAGCAGTGATTTATGCAGCTGTCAAGCTGCCTTCATCAGTACAAGTGAATTGTGGGCACCATCAGCTAATGTGGACTCCTTCATAGTGTCTAAAGTAAATGAGGGCCAAATTAAAAGAAAAACAGCCCAAGGTACCACCCACTCATCTTCTCAGTTCTTTAATGACAAGTTCCCTCTACAGAAAAAACATACAGCTGCTCATATGAGACCACACTTACAGAGACCCCACTGTCTAATCACAGACAGCCTGTGAAAGTCAGCTTTCAGGGCCTTGGTTAGAGCAAGGAGAACAGGAAAAGTTGGCAGGGTTCCACCAAAAACTAAAACAGTATTGATGGCAAATAAAATTGACACAGAACCAAATCAGTTAGTTTTCATAATAAATAATGATGCATTATTTTTTCAGGGAATAATATGAACTGTCCAATGATGACATAATGCATCCGTGTAGCATGTGCCTGTGTCTTTGTTTTAAACAGAACCAGTGCCGTAGTGTATGTTGGTCCAGCCACACATGGTGGTCTTAGCTGGTGACTGATCCAGCCCAACAATGTTGGGTGCACAAACACACTGGTGCTTTGCAAAGGGGAAGAACAGCATCCCTGAGTCATGTATGAGTGACATGCTGGTTATTTTTTACTAATTTATATGAAAATGGAGTGAGAAATATTTCTTGATTAAAATACTATCAATCAACAAATGGATCAGAAAAACAGGCATACACACACATGCACTCTCACACTCTTTTGGAAAAGATGCTTATATTTCCCTCCAATCTGAGAAGCTGTTTCTGGCAAGACCAGAAACCTGACCACTCTGAGGCATAATTAATCATCACTGATTTCGATGTAACAGAAAATAAGTTTTTCCACATAAAATTACAGTCTGTCTTCATAATTTTACATGAACTTTTCAAGAGTTATTTGCACTTTCTTAAGCCAGTGGAAAAGAAGGAGCTTGTGAAAATAGGGTCCACATATTCAGCTTTACAGAGAACATGTTTAATGTTGCAATTTTCAAGAAGGCAGAATGAAGGAATCCCTTGTGGACATTAGCAGGGTAAAAAGCCATCCCTAAGCACAATGTGTATTAACACCCCAATTCTGCATAAAATTATCTAAGCCTGGGCAATCTAGCTGAAGACTAACATGTGCTTGCTTAAAACAAGTGTAATAGTCCCCAGTGGTTCCAGCTGGTAACATCTCCCAAACCACAGTCCCTTTAGAAGATGCCATTCACCCAGAATTCTAACAGATGCTCTTGAGAACAAGAGCTGATCTTGTCCTCAATCTTTTTAACAATTTGCTCCAAGCAAGAGTTGATACGCCACGGTGCTTTGTAGCAGCCCTCCTGAGGCAGTTGCCATGCAAGGACCAGCATAAAACACTGAAATCAAGAAAGCGGTGCTTCAACCAAAGTCCTGTGGTAGATAGATGGAGATAGTCGACTTTACATTCAATCTGCCAGCACTGAACTACTTGTGCTGTCAAAGGCAGGAAGAAGAGAAGAATTAAGAATTCCTACATTAAGGCCTTAAGAATTCCTCGGTTGTCTTAATAGCCATGCCATGATTACAAGAATATTTTGTCAATGGCATTCAGACTCTGAGAACTTTTGCCGCCAAGTATCTATGTTTTTAAAGTCTGTACCCTGTGCTAATACCATGTTCTTCGGGACATTTTCTTTATCTCTGGTACTGAACAGGGTATGAACAGCTGCAGGGGCTGTAATAGTGATTGTGGCCAACTTTCTCTTTTGTGAATTCCTCTCTTTTTTCATTACTGTTTAGTCCTGAATTAGTGAGCTTTGTCCTAGCCTGAAAATTGCAAGTATTTCTCTTCTCTCCCTGACAGGGCTTGGATACAATGGGACAAAAGAAATCTCCAAGCCATCCTAATTTTAGAAGGAAGTCATTTGCTGGACAGTTCCCCAGCGACCTGCCACAGAAAGCAAAAAGGAGCACTTACTGCTGTTTTGAAGCAAGCAGAACCACTGAAGGGTCCTGTCTTTGTGCATTTAGTGTGATGCTAGAGGGGCTAGAGCAGTGAGGTGTGCACAAACACCATTGACCAAAGTACACCAGAATGCGCTTCACAATTACCTTGTCCTTATTACTGAGACGATGCAAAAGATAAGCAATGACAAAGCATCAAAAATTTCTTCCAGATTCTTTGTTTTGCTTTATTTATTATCAGAGATGTTAATTATGACACATGAACTGAAGGTAGCACTCATCCTACCACCATGAAGATGCTCTCAGGGCTGGCCAGATTTTGATAGTTTCAACACCAGAATAAAAGTGGGGATATCTGTGAGCTAGGTCTTGCAGAATGGTAAAAACTGTCTCCAGACTGTAATTAAATACTTAGGAGCATAACCCTTTTACTAGGTGGTGTTGGCGGATAGTAGGAGAGACTATGACTTGTCAGCTAAGATGGGTTCTTATTAATATTGGTGTCTCATACTTCCATCCAGAAATCCAGAAAAAGTGAGACCCTTCCACAGCATCTTATAGGAAGAATACTAAAACACGTTGGTAACACAGTTATATGAAGAACAAATTAAAACAGTAAAACATCCTTCTCCTTTGGCAAAAGTTGATTTACTTCATTCTTGATGCACCAGAGTAAATAGAGAGCAACCAAATATTTTTCTACCACAGCATTTTCACATTCCCCAACTATTAGCGTATTTGTAAAAGCTTAGTAAATCAAACTTCAAGAAGAGGAATTTTGCTAAAACCAGTCTGACTTGTGACTAACCATTGCAGAAGTCAACACAGAAGCAACAGTGACCACAGAACTCTATTGTGGCTGAGGGATATATTATGGGCAGTACCTTTCTGCTGCCAGTATTTCCAGCCATCGGAAATAAAAAGAAGGCTCTCATTAGCACCAACACAAAGGTCTCACTGCTGTCTCTTGGGACATCCACCAAGGTTCTTTGCTGCAAGAGATGAATGAATGTAGGTCATATGGCTCCCACAGTGTCCCATGTATGTGATGGGATGTAAAATTTTAGGATCCATTGTACATACCTATCAGATCCGCAATACAGCAGATATTTAAGAATACACCCAACAATATGTTACACACCATGGAAGATGAAGTCATGTATTAACTTCATTTTCTATTCTTTGGAGAGTTATGTTACTTGTCATTATTGTATTTATTCAGGTGTTCATTATTCTCCATTAAAAGAGAAACATTTGCCTGCTGTGGGTGCCGCAAGTGCTATAAATTGCAATTTGGTGAATTTTAAGCATGTATTTTACTGTCTTGCCAGGTCAGGATTTTGAAAAACAGAGATTCAAATTTTAAAGACAATGTAAATCCCTTTGTGAATGAAGAAAAGCTTAATATGTGTGCATCTGCTTGTTTGTCTTTGTGTGATGAGGGTTCTGGGAGTTCAGGAGCATGTTCACATTGCACATCACAGATCAGCACAGAGGTCCCTGTAGTACCACTGATGGCAATACTTCCCAGACCCAGAAAGAGAACAGTTGTGCCAGTATGGAGCCATTCTTGGGTGTCCTAGCCTTGTTACAATGGAAGACTATTTAGGGTGGATGTCCAACTATGCTAATATAGCAGTACTGTCTTCAAAAACAAGTACAAAATTCAAGCTCATCTGGAAGAGATTCACAGATCTGTACTGTGAGTCTGCACTGGGTGGTGTGATGGTTTGGGTCAAGTAGATGACATTCACAGCAGTGTGAATGAGCATGTCCTAACCAAGGATGTCCATGTTAGAGCACAGAAAGAAAAGAATAATTAGTATGGACAGACTGAAAACCTGAGACCCTTTGAAATCTCAACTGGAGCATTAAATGGTACCAATGGTCCTGAGGCAGATACGATCAGGGATAATGCAGTCATGAAAAGTAGATGACATTAAGCAGGAGCTGCAATGCAAGCGTCTTAAACAGATGGAGGTCCCCAGAGAAAAGACTTCCAAGCGTTGCGCAAAATAAAGGCAAATGATTTAGAGCACAGTAGGAAAAGCCTTACTCTTGGAAAGAAGAAAATACTTTGGCGGCAAAAGTAGATGTAATGGCTGAAATCGAACTCACCATGTTAAAAAGATCAAACTCAGCAGCAGCAAAAGGAAAGGAGGAATAAAGAGAGCTGAATTCAGCATGGGGTATATTTTCAAGGGACAGAGAAAGACGCCTAATGAAAAAAATAAGGCCAGAAAAGCTTGTCAAAGTTTCCATACCAAACAATTTGTTCAGCCAGCAGACCTGTAAATCAGAGACTATTTTATTTTTGGCACAGATGTAAATGAAGCCTTCTAGTCAGGAAAATATTTTTCATTGTGTGCTGTGCAACCTTCTATTCGTAGAGACATGTTATATCGTAAAAATGTGTCTAGAATGTTCTGTAAATCAGTATAGTTCTACCCACAATCTCCTAGCAGCTCTATGGGTATCTCAACTTTCACAGCTTCTCTTCCTAATGTTTATTTTCCACAACATCATATTCAAACCAGAGAAGTAGTTCTGGCAGCTCTCCAGCAAATTACTTCCATAGCAACATATTTTGCATGACTTCAAAACGGTTTGCACTGTCACACTATAAGCAGACACATAGCTAGATTATTTAATCTGTCAAAGGGGCAGAAATAAACTTGGATTCGTAAATTTACATCTGAATACAGAACACTTTCTTCGAAGAACTAATTGTACCTCACAAGACAAATAAAATGAAAAGAGGCTCCTATGAAACTATTTTATGAGTGGATTCCAAAGCAGCAGCAGGACGAGGATACCAAAAATAGTCAGGTCTCCAAGTACTTGTTAAGTAGCATTTTAAGTCTTCAATATATTTATTATTTGCACCACACCACCCTCTAATGAAAAAAACAGACAATTCTTAATTTAAAACATTTTTCTTATTGGAGCAGCTACAGCAGCTCTCATCTATGTACATATACGCAATTATTTTTCTCCATCAGCCCTACTGACTAGAGATGCTGTCCTATTTTGACAAACAAATCAGATTTGGATTCAACTTCATGTTTCTTCCTACAGTCACAATGTTCCCATGACCACAATTCACAAGGACTTAGTCCTAGACTATGCCCTGTTTATACCTGTCACACTAAACACTAGGTAGATGGAGCCAGCCTCTGCTTCAGACTCCTTTTTTAACCCAACACAGGCGCTTTCAGGCAATTGCAACACAACCCTTGACCTCACATGTGCTGCCTAGCAGGAGCTCAATCCCCTAGTAAGACTGTGCTGCTTCCTCATCCCATGGCACAGTGTGCCAGATGCAGTCTCAATCCCGTTCCCCTACACCAACAGTCTTATGATCTAGCAAATAAGAAACTTGAAAGGCAGATGCTTATAGGAATGGGTTTTCATTTCTGTTTCAACTCCTCACTGCTCATCAGGACACATCTTTCACCTTTCTCCCCATAAAGCAGACATTGCATCCCTCAGAGGTTTCTACAACGCCTTTCAACTTTCCCACATAGCTCCAGTGGCACAGAACCGTTTAATGCCAGAGAGACCCCAGCGGTAGCCTGAAGTATTACCTGAAGGTAAGTTATATTGTTATATAACTTCCACTAAACAATCAACATTGCATCAAGACTTGCCTCTCTGTTACTTCATTTTCTCAAGGGTGCAGCTACTTCCTCAGTTCTGGTAGATACCACAGTGCCTGAAAAAATACTGTCAATATTGGTCTAAAATCCCAACCCAAATGCAAAATCAATATAAACACCTTTCAATAATATAGTTTCTCCCTGTTGGAAGCCAGTTTAGACAGTGAAAGAAAATATCTGCTAGTAACTAAAATTGCAATGTCTGCCCTGGTGCATGCAGATGTACTGCCATGCTGGAGAAGACCTGCCAGGAGACTCAGGACATAGAGCAGAAAATTACTGAGACTCTTCCCTGGGTGAAGAAATGTATTTTTGTAAATCTAGAGCAACTCAGAGAAGTACTGACTGATCCGAAAAGTCACTGATACCTTTCAATTTGAGGAGACTATTTTAGCTCTTCTGCTAGTTCAGAATACCTGCAACAGTTACCTTGTCCAAAGTAAAGCCAAGACCTCCAAGGTGCTAGGAGGTACTGCAGTATGAACAACATTTTATTTTACATGGGTGTACTCATCTTTTTAGAGTATATCCTCTCCATCTCTAAGCAGGAGCTACATGATCAGCCTGAACAGTGGCAGGGACTGATTCACACAGCCACTAACAGGCCTTCCTCGGCCCCTTGTCATTATCAAAAGAAGAAATTGTCTTCAAAGTTAAACTTTCCATTTCTTCTCAGCTCTTAGACATGAAAACAGAAGTTAAAATAGCCTATACAGGAAAACAAAAAGATTCATTGTGAAACAACAGCTGGCTGTCACTTAGGCTACACAAGGTGGGAGAAAGAATCATAATTACAGTTTCTGGCTGGTAGAAGGCTGGTTTTAATACTGGTGGTTTACCTTATTTGTCTTTTTAAAATCACTTTCATTATCAAAATCTTGAGAGAGAAACTTTCTACTAAATTTCTGCAGTGAGTAACTATAGGATTGGTGAGTGACAGCAAAACACAGCAAAACTTGAGACCTGTTGTGAAACGGGAATTGCCTTTCCAGCCAGGTCTCCAGCTGGGGGAGTGAGATGCTCCTCTGTGCTAGAAGAGGCTAAAGCCTCAGCTGAGCGCACATGGGCAGCTCATCACTTCCAGGTCGGTCTCACACCCTGTGGGTAGGAAGTAAAAAGCTCCAGAACAAAGAGGCAAACTTGGAATTCGGTGGCTAAAGAAGCTTGTTTTGTTTTCTTGAGATGGAGGGCAGATCACTGCACTCACAAGCTACTGTTAAAACCTGATGATCAGTCCTGATGTCCTGTGAAATTTGGAAAGAGGCAAGGATCAAAAAGGCATGTTAAACCCCATAATTCAGATGACATACTCAATGTGTCGCAAATTCTGACGTTGTGCTTTGCCATGTGGAAATGGTGCAGTACCGGATCAGCAAAGTCTTCCCCTCTAAGATGCTATGGATATGATGTGGATTGTTTTGTGTGAACAAAACAATATTTACTACTAGCAGTTAAAAATGAAGACTTTTTTTTATCCCACTGTGGAGGCTTCTTTTTCCTGGGCTGAACAGTCCCAACTCCCTCAGCCTCTTATCGTGTCAGAGGTACTCCAGTTCCTTAACCACCTCCACTGCCCTTTACTGGACTTGCTCCAGTAGCTCCATGTCTCTGCTGTACTGAGGAGCCCAGAACTGGCCCCAGCACTCCAGATGAGGCCTTGCCAGGGCTGCTTAGAGAGGAAGGATCTCCTCCCTTGACCTGCTGTGAACATTCCTTCCAGGAAGCTGTTGTTTGCTGGAAGACTACATTGCTGGCTTATGATCAGTTTGGTGTCTATCCCCAAGCCCTTCTCTGGAGAATTGCTTTCCAGGTGGTAGGTTCCCAGTGTGTGTCTGGAGTTGTTCCTCCTCAGCGGAAGGACCTTGCAGTTCCCTTTACTGATCTTCATGAGATTCTTTTGAGACCATTTCTCTAGCCTGTCCAGGCCCCTCTGAATGGCAGCATAGCCTTCTGGTTTATCAATCACTTCTTCCTACTGTGTTTCACTTACAAACTTGGTGAGGGTACAGCCTGTACCAGTAATTTAGCAAAGGTTTTAATCAGCATTGGTTCTGGTATTTATGCCTGATGTACATCACTAGGAACTGGCCCATAACTGGACTTCATGCCACCAACCAAAACATTTTTAACTCAGGTGTTCACTCAGATTTCAATCCACCTTAGCATTCACTTATCTAAAACATATTTCAGCAACTAGTCTATTAGAATGCTATGGGAGAAAGCAGCAAAAGCCTATTTGACATCAAAGTAAACAGCAACCACCAGTCTCCCCTTGTCCATTGAACCAGTCATTTCATCACAGAAGGCAATCTAGTTGGTAAGGGATGACTTCCCCTTCCTAAGGCTATGCTGATTAGTCCCAGCCATCTTTAGTCCCTAAACGGTTAGTAGTTAGATATCTGACTACAACTGAAAATTAACCAGAAACTTGAGAAATCAACAGTGTCAAAGAACTATTTCCTATGCTTCACGATTTTTACTACATGATATATCAAGTCAATATCATACAGCAATTTCAATTCATTTTCTATAGCTGATCATGCATTTTATTCTTGCCTCCATTCTCTGTACTTCTCATGTTTTTCCTCTTCTGGCTCAATACATCTAATTGCTCAACTGCAACTAGAAGACGGAAGAGTATTTCTATAGTATTTCAGCCTGCAGTGTGGTAAGAAAAGAAATATGTCTTTACTAACACATCTTCAAAACCCCCAGAGAGAAAATGGAATCTGCTTCAAAGCCTTTTAACTCCCGAGGAAGTGATCCAGATAGGCTGTTATATAGAAGGCAATGACCACCACCTTTATCTCCCAATTTAACAGTTACACGTAACTATCTTAACATAAAATAATTTCTGTCACTCTTGTTGTTCCAAGCTCCATTCTGGAAGGACAGGTATTTTCTGCAAATGCCTAATAAAATTTCATGTGTCTTCAGGTGCCTTTGGTTTAATAGTGCATGGGTGGTCTTTGCTGTTTAGGCTACAAGTTATCTATCTCTATCATATCTAAAGTGTCCATGAACATTCACCAATACATGCTGATACGAACTATGGGCATTACAACAGCATCAACAGCAGAGGATTTCTAGGCACCTGTAAGTATGCTGTAAATGGAGGAGGTTTCAGAGTCAGATGTGGAAGGAGCACCTTAGTTCTAATCTAGGCACCAGAATCCATTTGAATATATTGCCACCAGCTTGGAGATACGCTGGGATGTAAATATGAACTTGAATAGGCTGTGTTTCTGTATTTCATTTACCAAAAGCCTTTTTTTCTCACACGGGTAATGCAGAGCCCAAATGACTGTTTTAGAGACTACAGTCACAACGTGCAAAGCCTTGTTCTTGAAACAAAAGGTAATGCATGCTGCTAGGGGTCCTTCCATATGTTTCAAAGTAACCGGCCCTGCTGCTAAATAGAATAGTGGTCATTTCTTGTGCAAGAAATTCATCCTCCTCATGCTGCTTGTTCTCTAACTGTAACAAGGACAAGTGAATGCTCTGTTTCTTATCAGAGTGCTGGTATCTGTTCCTCCTTTCAGAGAGTTCATCCAGCTGGTTTATAGCTCTCACAGCTCAGCTAAGAGGGTGGGGGAAGGGGATTAGCCCAACAGTTTCAGTAAATTGCATGCATTCATCACCCCTTTGACTTCTATACTCAAGCTCTTGCCTTTTATGGCAGATGTAGGGAAAATGATATAATGGTATGCCATACAACATGTGTACATAGGGAGCTGGGGATGTATTTAATATATCTTTGCAAGTCTTGTTCTGCAAACTTTTCTTAGGGAATTTGGAATTTACAGTCTGATAAGCAATTCCACTACAAAGGATAACTGAATCTCTATCAGCAGCTATGTGCTCTGTCAGAGCAAAAGAAAAGAGAGGAAAGAATGGGAAATTATATGATAGGGTGGAATAAGGAAGGAAGGAAGGAAGGAAGGAAGGAAGGAAGGAAGGAAGATTGCATTCATTATGCAAGAGTGCAAGCATAGTCCTTTAAATTCTGCTTTTTATGTCAGTAGCAAAATTCTCCATAAAGCTGGGATTTTACCCTGGGCCTGTGCTAGAAAATGAATTTACATAGCTGTTATTGTTTCATGGAGAAAAAAAAAAAGTGGGTTTTGAATGAAATCATAGTAGAGAGACACTATTGTCTTCATGTGGAGTGGGCTATTGTGAAAGAAGCTTACTAAATTAAATCCTTAGCACAGTTTCCAGATTATAATGTGAGTTTTGGGAGGGATGGCAGATTTCTCTTGATACATTCTGAGTACTCTTTTGTGTTATGAAGTTCTGATCATATGGCTTTCTGCATAGGACTTCAGTGGAACAACTCCAATTTTTGCTAAATATGGAGTTGGCCCAATAAGGTTGCACAGAAGGGCAAAATGAGGATAATCAAGCCTAAGTGTGTGGGCATCTGGGATTTCATCCAAATTACTCCAAAGAGAAAGTTCACACATTTTCTATCATAAAGTTATCCTGTTAGAAATCAGAAATTATTTATTTTCCTGCTAAATATTTTGAATAGATACTAGAAACTCAGTGCATTAACTGCTACCATTTAATGAATGTTCTATTGAGAGAGCACCAACCCCTCAGTACCACACCTTTAAAATAATTTTTCAGGAAAAGTAGAAGTATTGTAAAGGTTATCCTCATACTTTGTTGTGCCCTTGATATGTCAGTAGGCTTTGACCCCACAGAGCATTTTAGGTGGATGAAAAAGGTACATACTTAGGTTCCCTGACTGCTATCAATAAATGCAAAAGTGCCAAGCCATGTAACATAAGACTCCTGAAAAGGTGTTAATGATGTACAACTGGTGAGTTACCAACAGTTTTCACCATACCAGCCACCCAAACATGGTATAAGCAACTCAACTTTACAAAAATAATGAACAAGAACTTTTAGGTGAAATTAGTGGTTGTCTGAAGTCTTTCCCACCATGATCTTCCATAATCCTTCTGCTTCAAACTACACTATTCATTATTGGCCTTATCCTCATGTAAGTTGAACCAACACATCTATACTGATTCTGAACCTTGCCTTGGTTTCACAACAGGATCTGGGTGAGGGAAAGCTACCTTTGTTCAAATCCATACATTTCCACACCTTAGGACCTGCAAATCCATGGAAATTTTCTGACACAAAGTAGGTAAACCTGTTCTGGATAAAAATAACGATAACTCACACAGCTCTGTCATATCATCTTGTTTTTTCAATGTAGTAAATAGAATTTCCTTTGTCTCTTCTGCATTCTGAAAGTTGACTGAAAACACAGATTTATTTTAGGCTAGCTTTGAACAGAATGCGCATCCCTCAGTAAAACTGCTTGAATTTTTCCACTGATATATTCTATCCTGAGTTGTAAGACTTCTAGAAATGCTGATTGGTAGGGACATCTGGAGGTCATTGAGCCGGGCCTTCACCATAAAGCAGGACTATTACCAGCACCAGACCACATCATCTGCCTCTCTACTTTGCTGTCATTTTTTGAAAGTCAGTTATCCCATGATGGTATCTTGCAGCCACAAGATAAAACACAATAAGAGGGAAGGACTTACTGAAAAAATGTATAGGCAGTTGGGGACTACTTTGGTCTTGATTTTAAAGGATTTCTTCTTCTCTGTCATCCAAGAGTCCCTGTGTTCAGTGAAAAGCGATTAGGGAATGGGGATGTCAAACATGCTTCAGGAGGCTGCTGAGAGAACGGTGATAAACATCCACTCTGGAGTACAAAAATGAAAATAAAGCGGAGTTAATGAATGTAATAAGCTACAGTTACTGGGTCAGCAGAAAAACAGGCCTCCTCAAAGATTTATACCCTGCATGAATAATTTACTGCTCTTTTGGAAGAAATTACCTAACCCAGCACAGGACAGCAAGAGTGATCAAGCCATTGCCCACAGACCCTGGCATTAATACTTGGAATGAAAAATAGTAAAAAACACCCTAGATCCTTTTTCCTTCAAATAATCCATTTCATCTGATTAAGAAAAGCTGAAGAATGGTGAAGAATGCTCTGTGTAGAAATCTGGAATTGCGGTGGGTGACAACTGAAGGATTGTGTCTTCCCTGTGAAAGCTTTCCTTGGAGATGCCTGGCACTGCAGTGCAGGTTGGCATGTGCTGGTCAGACACTGGGACACGTCACACACTGCAGTGAGGACCAACAACAGGCTAAAGGGTAAAAAAATACACAGCACCCTGAAGGGTCAAAAAGCAAGGCAAACTTGCAGCTTTGGTGGCAAAAATGTCAATCTTTCCAGAAAAGACAACAGAATGGTTATTGGAAGAGCTGCACTGAACTACCTTGGACCCCATCAGTTCTCTCCTGCCTCTTCACCCTAAGTTATTCTACTTTCAGCAGCTGCTCCAGGTAGCCTTTGTGTGACCTCTGACTAATCCAAACCACCTATCTCCCCATCTTCCAGGCAGGAGGAAGGATTAAGTTGAATAAAGACAATCCTCTCCTACCAGAAGAAAAGCGAGTCTGCGAGGGACTGCTGGTGACAGCTATGGTGTCTAGTGAGAAGGACAAGGCATTGCCAACGGCATCTTCAGGTGGTAACTGCATGCAGAATCAGCTGTATCTGAATCATTCACAGGTAGCTTTGTGGGTGTTTTAGTGATAAAGGATTGCTGTAGACCACCAGGCAGAGCAAAATGGCAGAAAAAAAAATAGGGATTTGCAGAGAACTGCAGATTTACTGTATTTTGGCCATGAAATCAGAGCTCTGAATCCACAAGCATATAACTTCTACTCTATTACTCCATGTGTTTGTACCTAATGTATACACACATCAGTATATAGTCTTGCAGGGCACTTTCTCATCTGTCCCCCGAAAGTGCTCAGAGCACTTTAAATGTGCATTTAGGTTCTCAGGATTAGCAGTGAGTTATACTGAGGTGTCTTGAATTCAAAGATGTTAGCAATTTTGGCTGGGGGCTCCTGTGAGTCAAGGATGTTAAAGTTCATAGTTCATGCATGAAGCATGTGAATCCTTTCCAGTTTAGTTTGAGGACAGCAACAGGACAAAGGGCTTGACACACATGCTGAGTCATTGGAAACATGATCACATGAGTAGTCTACATAAATGATGTTAGGGTCATATCTTGTTTCTGATGTGTTTCAGCTGGTCCTGTTCTAGAAATACAGAGCAGCTGCTTTTCCGAGTTTCACAGAATACTGTATAGCCAACAGATATGGAATTCTAGAATAACTTTACCTAGAAGGTCCTTTATGCTTCACAAGTCACCATAGATCGTCTTTAGCTATCTTACTTCCACATTCATGCGGCTAGCAGACATTTAATCCAAATAGAGCATTAAAGTCATACAGTCTTACCCTTTACAAGCTAGGAAAACCTTGCTCAATCACTTCTACACCAAGATTATAGTTTCTGTTGGAGCTTTATGCATACCTTTTAGAATAACTATCCAATTATGACTCTTAAAACTTCAGGTGCATGAAAACATATCACATGCTGAAATCACTTCAAAGCTTAGGTAGTTTGTCTTTTAAAAAATTCTGTTCCTTTTTTCATCTGCTTGTCTCATTCCAGCTTTCAGCCACTTGATCTCAATAAGATTTTTTTTCTGTTAAACCAGATCTGTCATTACCTGAAGTATTTTTCCATTTAAGCATTTTTGTCTGGAATTAATTCATTTCTAAATTTTCTCTTGGATAAATAAAGTAGACTAACTTGCTTAAGTCTTAATGTGTTAGCTATGTTTTATAGACTCCAAGTTGTGCTTACAAACTTTTTCTGAACACACTCCAGCTTCTCAGCGTCTTTTTTGAAGAGAGGACAGAAGGTCTTTACTTTGGTAATGCTCTCATTCATGTTGGAGACAGACATAATAGCCTTTTTCCTATTTTGATTGCCTCTTTCTTCTGCAATAAAGGATGGCATTCACACACTTAATTGCTATGTTGCCATAAGACCACAAGCTTCGTAGGCTGCCTAATACCATGTTTATGTGTTTTTCAGGTTGATCCACAAGGTAAGTTTCCATGGTTTATGAGGAGACCCTATCCTTACTATTTTGCTAGCATTATGAACCAGTATTGCTCTATTTACTAGTTGACTCTTATCAGTACATATGGATGATGTAACCAATACAACTATTTACAAACTCCTCTTCTTGTATTCTTTCCTACTTTTACTAGTACTGGTTTCATAAGTCCTTCCCATACACTTCAAAAGTCATTGAGCGTTGTTTGCTCAAAATTAGGTCTCTAAGAAGCATACTGGGAATAATCTTCTAGCATACTAGATTGACATTTTCAATTATATTCAAACAACTTCTAATAAATGCCTATTACAATCTCTGTTTTTAATACAGTCCTAAGTCTGGGATGTGTTCCTTTTATCTGCACACCAAATCAGACCCAGTCAATATTCAGTTGTTCCTCTTCATTACCTGTGCAACCATAAAAACAAAATGCTCATGTAGATTCTGCAGTATCCTAAGTGTGCTTAGTGACACAAATGTACCAGATACAGCTTCACAGGACTTTGGCCAGCCTGCTGGGAGCCATTGTTTTCTGCATTAAAAAATAGTAGATCTTAAACCAGCTGATGTGCTACCAGACTGCTTAAATGGCTATTGCCAGTTCCCACACATTTCACTTACGTATGTCATGGTAGCACAGAGCAAACCCTAGGGCTGTTTTGGGCAACGCTGGTGAAAAACTGTGATGATGATCATGATCATGATCATGATGATAAGCTAGCAGCGCTCTTATCTCTCTCAAAGATCAAATTTCATCAGAACACCAAGGTTAGGTTATGAGGCCTGTTGTCAAAACTATCATAAATTATTTGCTGTAACAACCCTTCTGCAGCTTCACTCAACACCTACGCCAGGTACACAGTTACATATATACTGTGATTATCCTATTTAAAATTACAAATATTGGCATCAAATCAGAATGTTCAGTCCTCTGCTACCCTCTCAGGGTTGGTTTATAAGAAAATCAGCATTAGCACGGTAGAAAAGTTTCTTTCAGCTAGAGAGTGTTGTATTAACTTCTTCCATTTTGTATATCCTATGTGATCATGTCACTGTGAGAATTTTTTAGAATTCCTCACTTTACCCCAACCATGTCCATAAGAAATTTTTTAAACCAATACTTTTAGCAAAGTTTGGTATGTCACAGTGCTCCTGCATCAGAGAGACTGCGGCCTTGGCACAGAGCTGTGGGTGTATCTTTTACTCACTCATTCACTCACTCACTCACTCACTCACCCATGTCTCTTCCTGCAAGCTCGACTGGCATCAGCTGATTTGATCTCTTAGATCTCTTACTTGTCATAATCTAAGCTTCAGGGCTTCACTTGATTTGGTAAACACTCTGTGATCCAGGTGCTTAGCTAACCCAGTTCACATAAAACTGTACCCCTGCACTGCACTGAAGGCACAATGGACCACAGATCTATACATTCTCTAGCCATGTCAAAAAAGCCATCAAAAAGAGATGCCAGACCTGCTGCTCCTGTGACTGGGCAGAAAATGTCAGCAGTGACAGGAGAACCCTAAAAAGCAAGGGAAGGCATAAGTACAGGTCCTATGTGGCATAAATTAATTCTGTACAAGCCACCTTGCTTATTTCTACCTGTTTCTAATTTGGTGTTTTACTTAATCCCATTGAGAATCAATGGCAAGCTATGCATTTCTTCATTTCTTCTAAGCTATGCATAGCTTCAGTTGATTCCTCTGAGCCATTGCCTTGCATAACCTTTAAATGGAAAAGTAAAGGCCACGCAAAATATCTGATGTGCAGTCCTAGAGAACCCTGTCAGAAAAGTGCACAATTTTATGACTCAATATGATGATCATTTAGCCACAGACACTGTCAAATCCCATCAAAGATGGATGGTAGATCAAAGAGATGGAGGGTTCAGCAAAGTGAAGGTTAACCACACCTCTAAAATGCTTCAATAATACATTAGTTGCTTTTTTAGATTTTATAGAGGAGATCATTTTACATAAACTCAATTAAAAATACAAAGATAAATTATTGTAAAGATAGCATAAATATTTGAGAAGTTACAAAATAGTTTTGTGTCATTAGGTTATGTATATTATATTAATAATCCAGAGCAATGTTTAAGATTACTTTATTCAACTAGAGGCTCCAGATAAATTTTAAGATGTAAAATAACAAAGACAGAGTCCACTGTTTCAACTGTATGGTACAGTTGATTAAAATCACACATATGTAATCTAGCTGTACCTCTTCTACACTGACAAAATTACAGTTAATTATAAGAATCCTTTAAGTTTTTTAGAGCATGTGATTTCTTAAGGCTAGTGAATACATCTTTTCCATCTCAAGCTAATACACTGGGATAGTTCAGGTACAGAGTGTGAGTTCATGATAACTCTCTGCACATTACCCTGAGTCGTGAGGTAAGTATCATATTTTCATGTATGATGCATTTTGGAAGGAGAATATGCTCTGAACTATGAGTTTAATGTGTCAGATTAAAGAAGAGCTTCTTCTAAGAATCCAGGAGAATAAAGCAAAATAAATGGTTGCCATTTTATCAAACAGAACAACAGTTATTGTTCTTTTTTTTTTAAGGCAATAACTTCCCTTACTTTCCAAATACCAACCTGGTTACAGGATTTTGCAAACTCTGAACAGAACCGAAAATTTAAAGTTTCTCTTGGGAAAAATTTTAGTGTGTTGGACCAGGGAGAAACATTTCATTTGGAAGCAGTTCGACAACACACTGTGGCCAAACTGCGGCTTTCAGAAAACTGTGTTTTAGTTATATGACCCATCTGCTCCCACACAACAACTACATGGTTGTGTTACATTGGCTATTACACTCAGTCATCTGACTGGTCCCTCATGGTGCATCACAGAGGGATTGTATCCATTATGCATCCCACCAAAATGTCTTGGCAGATGGGAGAGGGTATGTAGCAGCTGAACCACAATTTCCATGAAGCATCACAGCAATGCAGAACATTTTTAATGTTGGATGGAGCAAAAATGTTATGTTTCCCATATGGAATGTAGAAAAAATTCCTTTTGATTAAAAGTGTTTCGATACTTCTAAATTGAAAGAACTGAGCCAGCCTTCATCCCAACCTGCCAGGCTCAAATTTTCACTTTTGGGGCAAAATGTTTGCAGAAAGCTAACTCTTTACATGTTTTAAATAACTTCATCAAATAACAGCTTCTTTATTACAAATGGTTCAAAGGCTGAAAATCCTAGTTCTAGGTTAGAACTCACCTCCCAACACTCAATCTACATATTTTTAAAAAATTAAGTTGAAATGTGTCAATATAGTTTACTGGTCAGTGTGGAGTAATGTTTTGGCCCCACTAATGCTGTCCAGTTCAGCAGTCAGTTTGAAACTGTTTTATTCTGAATTAGTGCTAAATTACAGTGCATTTGAACAGCTTCAGTAATACAGGTTTTGGCCCAAAAAGGATATAGCTTAATAATTGTGTGGTGACGTAAAAGCCCAAAGCTATGCTCAATATATATACCAGTGGAATGCTGACATAAAAAATGCATAATCTCTCCCTTTAATGCCAAAAAACTACGAAAAAACCCTTCATTTTTCCAATCCTCATGAAGATGTGAGAATCACTGAAACTGTTAACAACCACCACACTAGCCACACTAGAATATATTGTTGCAAGGCATCCACGTGAGGTTTTTTTAAGATCTGCTGGGAAGGGAGAGTCTTCTTCTTCCGCCACAGTATCTCCAGACCAGGTCTGGATCAGGGTCTGCATCAAAGGGTACTGGTCCATAGTCATACCATTCCTGATGATATGCATCTCCCCAGGGATGGGGGAGCAGCCCTTGCCTCCAGCCTCCCACAGTGTCTCTCCCCAGCCAAAGAGCCTCAGTCTAGAGATGGGATATGTTCAGGCCCTGAATGACCTCTACTCACAAGGCACCTTCACTGGTCAAGAGAGGCTCCGTCCAATTTTTGACAGTATGGTTACACTTTGCATAGCTGAAATGGGAAGAGAACTACTTGAATTGTGGGCATTTTATTTCATGTCTCACTATAGGAAGCAGCCACTTAAATTCCTGTGGGGAATATATGGTAGGCTAACTTGGTTGATATAGCCAGCTTTCAGTTTGCTAAGCCTGACCTGGTGCTGTTTGCTGGCTTGAAACATAACCAGAATCATTACGCACAGAGCCAGCCTGCCAGAAGCAGATCCTGAAGTTGCTTTGCCAAAAAGGCAAAATACCCATTCTTTGAAGCAGCTCAGAACAGTAGAGAAATATACTACAAAATCACGCCTATCAATAAAGTGCATCAGGTGCAGGGGTTACAGGGGGTGACTTTCTGCAGTAGCAATCACCAAAAACTAAATTCATTAAAATCAAGGGTGCCCGATCAGGTTTGTTCCTTCTATCTCACAACTCCTCTCTAGGTGTGTTCTACAGCAAGGTCTCAGCTGACTGCGTCTAGAGCCAGCAGAGAACTTCCAACTGTCTTTAACACGAGCTGAATCAGACCAAAGAGAACACTGCAGTACTGTCAGGAGCCACATGATCATGATCCATAAAGAACTGCACCAGACCATCATCACTCTTTTTCTTTTTCAAAGCAAAAACGAGACATGTCAGAAGTGATCTTCTTGCAACATGTTACTCATCCATCTAGAGTGCATTAATACCGCACAGGTAAATCTTCTTGTCCGTATCTGTTTTAACAGAGTCAAGGGGAACAGCTATTTATCCTCTCAACCCAATAGGTTCACTCAGATTTAGAAGTGAGCAGCCATATCATTCTCCACCAAAATTAGAATCAAGATAGAATCATCAGCTAGCCATTCACAAACTTTGTCAGTTTTTTTTTACATTCCCTTCAGTACACAAAGATTTCTTACCAATTTCTTAAATTGGTTCTTCCAAATAAGTAAATGGGAAATGTGAGGTATATTTAGTCTCCTCTAAGATTTTTAAAACAACAAGAATTCCTTATTGACAAGAAAGGAGGCTGCAGAAGCTTATTATTTCCTTGTAAAGGGCCACTATTTTTACCCATATAAAAGCAGAAACAAAATACAGAGCTGGGCTTTTCTCTGTTAGAGTAAGCGGGCCTAAGTTTACAAAAAAGGAGATCAATAAGGGCCTTAATCTTTCCGCCCAATGTTACTTCTTTTAGTGTTATTCTATAAAGCAATGAAATGTCTGCTGTGGGAGCATGGACAGCTTATGCAAGACTCCCTTTCTCCTTCTTGCACAGGTGCACCTCCCTTCCAAAAACCTGGGGTAAGTCTACAATGTTGCAGTGTGCGTGTGTCTCTTGAGCATGTGTGCACACCTGTCCTGACGCACGGCCCATCCTGCAGGGCATGTCACACTGCATACTGCTGATTTGCTTTAATGTCTGACTTTGTGATAAGGACCTGACAGATAAACAAATTAATCTTACATTTCTATTTAAATGACAGTATAGTGCCAATAAGAGCTAATAAAACACTTCTTCACTACAGCAAAGTGCTTCTTTGGAATAAGATATATACAAAGGATTGACGGAGAATACAAAGTGCATTGTGTTAAGATAAAACACTACAAACAAAACGTTCCTAAAACCAGTGGTTGTCAAATTATCATTTTTTAAATAAGACACTCCGATACAAGCTGGTCTGAGGCAGTTTTGTATGACAGTCAAGATCATTTGAAACAGTGCTGCAAGTGTTTCATCCTTAGTGATGAGTACAGAGGAAAGCACAGAGACAACTCTGTGACAAGTGGACACAAGAATGAGTGTGTGAGCTCTTCTACTGGACAGAGCTGACTGGAGTTTTATGCCCTGAGACATTTTTAGTGCAAGAACAGCAGGTGTAGTTGGAGTATTTTGATAATTCCAAAATTAGGACTTTAAATTTTACTTCAGTTTTAGTTTTATTTAATAACACCAAAATTTGTAAAAGAAGGATTGAATGAAGCATCTCATTGCACAAACAAATCATATGTGTTTTCTCACCTGCCCAGCTTCATGACAACCTTTGGAGTTGACAGAAAATATTTTTCCTGTTTCTACTGCTGCATATCAGTCACAATCACAGAATGGATAAGGTTGGGAGGGCCCACAGGTGGTCACGCAGTATAACCTCTCTGTGCAGTCAGGGTCATCCTAGAGATTGTTACTCATGGTTGTGTTCAGATGGCTTCTGAATACCTGCAGTGAAGAAGCCTCCACAGCTTCTCCAGGAAATATGTTCCAGTGCTCACTCACCCTCAGACTAAAGAAGATCTTCTCATATTCAGATGTGTTCCAGTTTCACAAATCCTTCAGCAAACTTAGTGCAAGATATGCATCAGTAAAAGTCACCACTAGACAAGCAGTAAGGACAATTTTCTAGGGCTTGAGTGAGTAAACTGCACATTTTGAGTGAAAAGGGCATCAGTGTGGCATAATAAAGTACCATGCAAAGACACCCAGGATTGTTGTGAAGGAAGCACAAAGGGTAAGTGAAGGAGGGCTGGGGTAAGTAGACGAGGTATGGATTACAAGAGACAACCCTGAGGTGTTACGACTATACTGCTCCCAATCCCCAAACCAGTCCATTAAGAGCCAGCTTGGACACTGAGATGTACAGAAACCAATGTCAGACCCACGGTGACATGAGGAGAGGATCCATGGTGATTTAGGAGATGTCAGCAAAGACACTCAAAGACACATGTTATGTGATGAGAGTGGCAGGAAAGGAGGAGAGACATAGCATCTGCAGAAGCCTGTGCCTAGAGATCTCTGCATATGTGGGGACATACGGAGCAGGAAGCACAGCAGGAGCCAGGGAAGGCCTCAGCAACTGCTTTGCCTGAGAAAAGAATAAAGAGAAAGGTGCCTCTTCCAGTGTGAAGGAAGCTGCAGGGGCTGAGGTACAGTTCCAGGGGTTACAAGTAAAGATAAAAGAAAGACTACAAGCAAAGCAGAAGATGGAACCAAGACATTATTCAAGACATGAACTGCTCTGGCAAAAAAATAGTGGTGACATCAGTAATGGCAGAGAAGATAGCAAAAGCGATAGCATGAGATCTCTGTGCAGATGGTATGACCCATCACTGTCCTTTGTCCAGCGACAGGGAAACTGCTCCACCCTAACAGTCAAAAGCCAGAGGAAACACAAGCTGTGCACAGTAATCTGGGCAGGAACATGCATGTAGCCTTCTCCTAATAGCTGCCTATCAGTTAATCCTGCTATTTAGTATGGGGCCCACAAACTTGAGAAGATGCTAGTTATCTGGGTATAAAACATGCTCTTGAAATCTACATGAGAAAATCCTCACCTTAAAAATACATCCATTTCCATGTCATTCTTTTATCTAAAACAATAGTGATTGTTTCAAGAGATTTAACTTCCTGTAAAAGAAAGATAAAATTAGTCTTAGTATTTACAGCCCATCACTAAGGCAGTAAGAAAACAGACACACAGCCTTCCATGAACTGTTGGGTGTCTGGGTATTCCAGGCAGGCCCAGAAATACACATGCAAGTGGGTAATGCTCAGACACGTGCGTTACCCCAGTAACAAGGTACACAGAATTATTATGAAGTCCTGGAGACTTGCCATGTTGAATATGTAAAACCTGAAAAGGCGTGTTTTCTCAAAGTTTGTATTTGCATACTTTCAAACTTAGGTAAAAGTGTATGCCAGCAAGTTTGTGTACGGGTTTGAGATCATCGTCTGCAGTAAGACCGAAAAATTGCTGGGTTGGAAAATTCATGTTTCTTTGTCTTCCTTCCAGCTTTTCACATCATTCTTCGTCTAATGGTCTCCTTCCACCAAAATTCTGACAGAAAATTTTCCAAATATTTCAGTGCAGAATGTCTTCACAGCAGTATTTTGCACAGCTCTAGCCCAAATGCACATCCCCCAAAGAAATTCTACACCTTTAAGTTCCTTGGCCAGTCATTAAAACATGAAGGAGTTAACTCCAAACCCATTTCTGTTTCTTAATTCCATTTCAGAGAAAATGTTAATCCTTTAATTATATAGCATGTTCAACTGACAAAATTACTTTCCTGCTGTTGAAAAGCTCCTTGTTATACTGAAGGCTTTTGATAAAACATGGCAATGGGAAAAATATAGATTTGCTACTGACATGGTTTTTATATAAAAATTCAAAGAAACACGCAATATTTTTAAGGGGATTATTATGTAGCCACAGTGGTTTCCCACTATGTATAGCAAACATCCTCCCTTCCCAGAACCATAAAGCCTCATGGTAAGCAAGCTCTGCTATCAAGAGTCGGAGATTTTCAGCCAATGAAATGGGGGATTTTCAATCACATTGAAGGAATTTAGCTTTTTGTCCCTAGCCCACCCCTTTGAAAACTGTGTTCTTTATCATGATAGTAAGGTTATAAGTGGCTTTAAACAGAGGAATAAGTCCCTCTGAGGATGGATGGATGGAAAGCACATGGCAGACACCACTGCATTCAACCTGCTGAAATCTTGCTCTGGGGTTTTGGGGGTGTTTTTTTGTGGTTTTTGTTTTGTTTTTGTTTTGTTTTTGCTTTTTGGGTTTTTTGATTGGTTTTTTGGTTGTGGGGTTTTTTGGTTGGGGGGTTTTTTGGAGTTTTTTGTGTTCGGTTTTTGTTTGATAGGTTTTTTGGGTTTTTTTGTTTGGGTTTTTTTGTTCATTACAAAGGAATACAGATAAGAACAACTCGCAACACGGAACACTGTCTCCAAGTTGAAACTGAAGTCACCTGCCCATCATTTCTTAATCCTGTATGCAGGGTAATCAGATCAAACCTCTCTGATCCCAGGACCTTACTGAGTCTTGTTCACTAATGTTGTCCAACCATTTGACATCCATTTATCCTCTTAAACTAAAGAGCCTAGGTCTGGGTGGAGCAGCAAAAAAACGTAAAGCATAAGAAATACTTATTTGCAACTGGTCACTTTTGTGAAAGATAATGGTCACTTTTCTACTGTGCGCAAACATGCATGTAATCAGTTTCCAGTCTCCTAGTTCTTTTCCCATTTTCTAACTGGGGGAAAATTTATTAAAAATTAGCACTGGGTTAAGCTCCTACTGTCTAATCTTATTACATAGGGCTGATTGTGCTTCACACTAATAAGCTAAGAGATTAGGACATTAATCTACTGTAAATGAAATGCTCCAACAAAATGTGAGAGAAGAGATGGTAAAGAGCTTGCAGTGCAGCTGACTTGTATTGTGTGCTGTGCTTGTTAACGAAGACAAAGTTATAGACTATGTTATCTGTGCTTTGAAACTGCTATTCAAACTCTTGGTTTTCCCTTCAAAATGTAGGGACCTATTCCTGAGAATACTAACAATGTCATTAAAATAATTGTCTTGGTTTGAAAGACAGGCATCTGTTTAAGAGAGGCAGAAGCCCCTTTGAAATGGGAAATGCAACCCCCTTCCCTCCAGATTATTATAATTTTGAAATTAAGGGGCTTTCAGGCAAGGATATGAAAAATAGGAATAACAGTTCTTTACTAATTTATATATA
>VZRR01003435.1:1393098-1479866 GCA_013398015.1 Oreocharis arfaki | reverse complement strand
TGAGCTATCCTGGCCTGGGTGCGGGGCTGTGTCTCGGTGCCATCCATCGGCACGGGGGCTGGAAGTCGGCCTGCGAGGTGCTGAGCTGCACCCCTCAGGGCATCCCTTGCAGGGGGTGCTTTTGGGTTAAAGCGGCGATTTCAGCCACCCCTCAGCACCCCGCATCACAGAAGTGCTCCAGTTATAAAAATCTGAAAAGTAGACACATTTGTACTATTTTTAGTACAAGAAATTCCATTGTGTCTAAATCCACTTAACTACCTAAGTAATATTCTTTAACTTGAAAATCCAATGCATTTTGCACTTTAATAGGTAGATGCAGTGAAAATTTCAGGCATAGCAGCAGACATGGCATTTGTAGCTAATTAAGGAAAACTGGATTGAGCCCAGATGTGGATTATGCAAAGTGATTACTGGTGTTCTTTAGAAGCTGATAATTTTGAAAGCATTTCCTTGTGTTTGCTCACTTTTTTCCAGTAAACCAAGATAAAAAAGATTCTGAAGGGAAGGAAATAGGTTTCTACAAAGTAAAACTGTCAGTGGCAATTATTTCCATCATTTCAAATTGACATATATGGTAGTTAATGATTGGGTTACAGCCATTCTTTCAACCAAAACTTGATTTTTAGCTGTAATCCAAAGTAAGAACTGCATATAGCTTTCAAGCATGGAGTGACATTAAATGTGGAACTCCCCACAATCATTCCCACTGAAAATGTCTGTGAAATAGTAATATTTCATTTGTGTTGGGAAAAAACAGGCAATATAATAAGCACTAATTGTTAATGGTAAGACTGTACTACGTTTAATTCCAGTAAGCTGCTGAAATGAGTGAAGACGTTTGTCAAGTAAGAAGCCAGTCAATCTGAGGAAAGGAGACAGAAACAGAATTCCTAAAAGAAAGAGTGCCAGTGTTGTGGCAGGACCTTCAATAATACAGCATCAAGAAAAACAAAATATGTGTTGCACAAATAAGCAGCAAAATACTTGTAAATCTCCTTTTGAAAGAAAATTTATTATAAGATTTTCTGATTGCTTATCAAATTGCCATCAGAATATTGTGGTGGAAAATGAAAAAAAAAGTATTTAAGCAATTTGGAAATCAATTTATGCTGATTTTGTGGTGGGAAACTTGCCCATATGCTTGATTTTATAAAGCCGAGAAGTGGATTGGCAGTATCCGTAGTAGCTTCTGCTTTCTGAATCTTGTCTCTGTTTTTAAGGTCTACTGATCTTATTGTTAAATACTAACAATTTGGTATAACTGAGCCTTAGAATTGAGTAACAAAATTTCCAAAGAGAAAAATTGTCATTCTGCAATGCAATCATTACAAATTAACATGAGTTTTAAAACCAATATGCCCCTTCTGGGTTTTTGTAATCATCTGTTGAATTACTCTCCTCTATTTGTTGTAGTTATGTTGACAAATACTGCAGCATAAGTATAAAATATATTTTGATTATGAAACAGATGGAATTTTCCATTTCCATTCTGCCATGGTGAGCTAAATTGGACTCTCTTACATTTTCTGTTTCTGTTCCTAAAGATATTTAAGATGATTATTGGCCTATAAACAGAAGGAGTTTTTACACTCCACAACTTCCTCAGGCTACTGTCCCTGGTAGCAGAATATAATTTGCAATTCTCATTCCCACCAGTCACCTCCAGCCTGTTAAAGCTCCAGGACACCCCTGCAGCACTTGGTATCTGTGCCCACATTGTATCTGAGACCCTGATAAAGGATGGCATAACCAGATGTGCACCTTGTGGGTGCCAAGTATGGGCTGGGGTAGTGTGGAGACGAGCTAGGCAGTGGAGCAGATATCCATGAGGCAGTAGATGCTCCCTCACTTCCCACTGCAGCGGGAAAAGCAGCCTCTGAGTTTGCAGCCAAGGAAAGAGGTTAGAAGCGGATGCAGACAGTCTGTGAGTCCGGTGCAGCAAAAACTCGCTACTAGTCTCCATATCCCCAAAGCTCAACTGCTGTCTGCTTCTTGGAGGAACTACAGAAAAAGATGGTTTTAAAGAAAACAAGTCTGTTTTGGGGGTGTTTCCCACAAGTTCTTTTTGAACAAGAGAAGACCATCATGACAAAAACCACCAAGGCACTTGTTTGCCACTTAGGGAAGTGATGAAAACCCAGTCATCTGGGAGATTTTCAGCTAGTTCTGGACAAGATGAATGTAACAGCAACTGGGTCTTGGGGAAGCAGGTTGGTGGATGACAGTGTCTGCTTCCTTTAGTATTCTTATTAAGAGGAACAACAGCAGGCATGAATTATGAAAAGCTGCACACTGTGGACATGACTTGCTAGCAAAAGGGACTTTATCATGTTATATAAAGCCAAAACACAAACATCTGGGGGAAAAAAAAGTAGTAGTGGCAGGGTAAGAAATAATTATCTCGCACAGGACTGACCTATGCTTAATCAAAGTGAGTGTGGATGGAAGAACTGGAGATTTAATGAGCTATATTTCATTTGTGATCATAACTATTGCCCTCACAGTGCTGGACTCACAGAACTGCACATATAAAACACCATCAGAGAAAACAGGCAAACTATACTCTATACTCACTAGCCTGATACAGAGCTCTTTCCTTATACACAGACATATGCTGTTTTTCTATGTACTCATAAACCATCTGCTCTGTTCTTTGCTTACATTTTGGCCTCAGCACAAAACAGCTTTTATTTTCACAGTTGAATATTCTCAAACACAGCAGTATAAGTCGGAGAATGCATTGGTAGCTGTGTATGGTATCTGTTTATGAGATCAAGAAATAAATTTGTATAGATAATACTGCATTCTAATCATATTACTAAAACCTCGATCATAAGTTTCCTAGCCTATTTTCACTGCTTGCAGGGATGGAAATTTTAAAAGTGATTAGCAGGAGAGAAAGTTACAGGTAAGGTTGATTTAAAAGCCTTACAGTTTCAATAATTTACAGTAGTATTAGTATCAGATAAAGATGTTTCTAGGAAAGCAAGAAAAAACTCTGCTGTGACATCCATCCTTGCAATACCAGAATTTAGCTCATAACTTTTACCTTGATAACATCTTCGAGACTGAGGCTGCTGCATCAACTAATGACTCATTCCTATACAGAGCTCTTTAAAAAAGTGCATGGCATCATCTTAGGTGCCAAGTATTTCTTCACAGTCTTTCAACTGCTTAAGTCAGAGAGATTTATGTAGGTAAAACAAAGATGTGTTTTCCATGTGGATGCAGTGATGTCCACATAAATCCTACAAAATACAGTGCATTGATGAACAAAGTCCCAAAGTATTCGGGGTCTGCTAATCTTTATTCTGGAAATACATGAGAAGGCACAGCAAGGTGACCTTTGAGGGGTGTACACGAGATCTCCAGGATCTCCTGTCCTGGATGTGCCACATGACTTTCAGACAACCATTCTTGACTACAGTTCCCTGCCTCGGGAGACCCACCAATGCTGTATTCATTTTCTCAGCCCTGAAGCCCCTGACAATGTCCTTGCCCCACTCCCTCAGCTGAGACCTGACATCCCCTCCGCTCACCTCCCATCTACAGCAAATCCCCCTTGAAGCATCAGGAAGATCAGGCCTCAAGACTTCTTCCCAGAACTTGCCAAATGCCAAATTTCAGATGGTTTCAACTCAAACCCAGGAATCTGACCAGATTTTCTTGAAAATAGGCCCAGTTTCATTCAAAACGTGTTACAGACTTCAACAAACAGAGTCTGGGTTTTGACTTTCTTGTGAAACTTGAAACCACATGTGTTCCGCATGGTTTAGGTTTTTGTTGTGAATATCTTACACAGCTCTATGGGAATAGCCTTTTCTTGTGGGCTTTTAGCATTTCCTATCCCAGCCAGAACCATAAAAAGCAAAGGCTGGAAAATATGAAAACTTCAATTATGTGGAAAAAAAGAGAGACTTAACTTTTTAAACCTCAGACAACGTTTGTGTTCATTTAGAGTGCTGAGTGAAGTTTTGAATTAATTCATGTTTTATTTTAGCTGTTAGCCTTAATTAGGTGCATTCAGGAGAAATCACTTCCCCTCTAATATAAAATCATGGAGCTTGCAACACATGGAAATTATAAACACTTTGGAGTGACTCGGGAGATGGGTGTTGGCTTTGCAGCAGCCAAAGAGCAAATATTTACAGTACATTATGCTTCACTTCACTTCTAAATTATTATCTTCCCCTTTGGAATAACCTATTTGCCAAAGACAGATTTCTACTAATGTTAGTGCCCTCTTCATCCATTTTGTTGTGGACAATTATTTTTCCTGCATTTATACATTGAAATTTCTTGCCGTAGCTCTCTGCAGAGTCAAATGAAAACTGAGGAAATTCTTAATTCGTCATCTCTTTTGTCCCTGAATTGCACTGTGGCTTCTGACAACTGTTACACTTCTGTGAGCCTGTCTTTCTTTTTTCAAAATAAAAATACAAATACTTAACTTCCCAACAGAGATATTAATTAATTGATCTCCATAACAGAATCTTAAAATATAAATTGATATGTAATGTTAATCAGTGGTATCATAATTGCTTATTCCAAAAGCCCAAAGAAGCTGTTACTTTAAAGATTACTTAAATTAATGCTAAAATATTCCCATCTTTGGTCTCACAGGGCTCATTTATGGGAAGTTAAATACAACAAAAGTAATGCTATGACATAAAGGAGAAGGAATAATTACATATGCCATTTTTATTCCCCTTATATAACTTCTCCAGTGCATGATGTGCTATTACGTTTTGCAGTAAAAGTGCAGCAACCCGGCTTTGTGCTTACAATAGTTAAAACCATCTGCGTACGTGTAAAACCTTTGCTGGCAGGTTTCCATGTGCGGTTCATGCATTCCTTCGCCTCTGCAATTTGAAGCTGTCAAAAACTAATTAAATAATTATGTGGTTGTTACTGCAGCTGTGTGTATTCTTCGTTACGTTATAAGGCTGCGGTTTGAGGCACTCTCCTGCTCTACGTCTCAAAATATTAGTAATGGAAGGTGTGTTGTCACTGCATGTTCAGCTGCTGCCAGAAAAAGCAGAGAGGGAAGGGAACAGCCTTTTATGTCAGTCTATCATTACACTTCATACTCTATGTTCCCTCTATGCAGCACAGAGGTGAAAATACAAATTGACTTCTTGCAGGCCCTTCTTGTTGGGAAGAATTTGGCATGGCCTGTCCTGAGTACAAGACAGAGAAAAGTCCCTGCAGTACTTCCACAGTGAGTGGGTGCGTATCTGAAGCCTGTATGTTGTTCTATAGTGCCTCTCAGCCTGGCAAGGTGATCTGGACGCTGAGAGCAGAAGGAGAAGAGAGGATGTGGAGAAGACCACTCCATCACCTCCTTGGCCAAGAAGGACACTGCTATCAGTCATGCTCTTGACTCACTCCCTGACCTCAAGAAAATTACTCCCTGGGCCTAACTGCCCTACCAGTAAATTATGGATAACTTTGTATTACCTCCTCCAAGAACATATCGACAGAATTTAATGACAGTGACTCAACTTGATCTCAGACTGAGGGTGCTACACGGAGGCAATACAGTATAACAATATTCTGTCATTGTCACTGATGTTAAATTACCACATCACCACTCAATAGCATTAGACTTTTAGCTGGCGAATAAGGAGCTGTCACGCAATAAAATAATCTCTAGTCATTCCCCCCACCCTTCTGTTGGAAATTATTCTTGTACACAGAAAAACATGGCTACTATTTACACTGAATAAAATAGGGTATATGAGTACAAGTAGTCAGCTTTGCCCACAGGGTGAAAGAAAAGGGTAGCAGAAGGGTAGAAAAGAAAAGCGTAGAAAGAAAAGAGTAGCTTCTTCTCAGAAGAAGGCATCTGAGATCTCTTCACAGAGGAAGACATTTCTCAGGACTACTTAATGAGGCCACTGAGGCAGCTAAATCCAGGTAGTGCTGCTCTTTCCAGACCAAACTAGCCCATATCAAAGATGTTTTCCACTGCTACAAAAGACATGCCCTGTTTGCATATGCAGTGTACAATTTACAGTCATCTTTTCGAGGAACAGTGAGTTACTGCAGCAGCAAAGCTGCATCATACAGAATGTCTCCAATTTATTATATTTTTGGAGCAACTTTACTTTTGGTAAGTTTTTCCTCTAATTTTTGGAAAGGTCTCATCATCTGCAGTTGTCTGCTTGGCTGAATGTTCAAAATACTAATAGAGGGAAAATTCCAGATGCTAATTTTCTTAATATTATACCCACAGTATAATATATGAGTGCAGATGCCTTCTTTCTAATGTCTTCAGATGATTTATCACTATCAGTCTAGATGCCACACTGCCTTCCCCAGTGCACTTGGCAAACATGACAAAAATCATATGTTTAAAATTATATGTTATCTCTAACAGCCTTTTTTCTAGAGCCTTTTTCAGACATTCCTTCAGAAAGCTTATAGGTGAGTCATAGTAAAATTCCTGAAAGCTAAAATTAAAAGAAAATAAGCTACTTTTCTGAAAACCCAAGATGTAAGCTAATGATCTTTCCAGTTTTCAAGGGATACCACACAGCAACGTATGTCTTTGGGTCCCTCTTGCGGTCTGGCAGCAACTAGCTGCCATCATCAACATACCCTTGCATGATCCCAAACGCACCAACACGGAGGGAGACACGCATGCTCCCAGACACATGGCCAGATCCAGCACAGACAAAGGAAGAGAAAAGGTGGCAGTAATCCGTGGTCCACGTCCATTGCTTATCCTTACTGAAACTATTGAAATTCCAGGGAAATACTATGTAGCACAGTGCTACTCCATTTTCTTGTTGAACCATTCTTTATTCATAAATAATATTTATTATTTATGAAACTACTGTAGATTACAACACAACATGCATAAAGGGTATCAGGACATCTGAAACACATGGCTGTGTTTCAGATGATTTCCAGATATATATTCAAGATAGTATATTTGTGATTTTGAATAAATGTATACTCAAGGTTTTGTACATTCAAGATTTGTCTATGGTATATTTCTATAATCAAGATTTTGAAGGCACTCTTCTTCTGAAGGACAGCCTTTGGGATTACTACAAAGAAAAGTTTGTTTGGGGCAATTTAAATTTAGTTTTGGGAACATCTTTTAAATGATTAAAATATGACAAATAACCTTATCCACTCTTTCTGAGCTCCAGCCTGTTGATAGGATAACTACCTCAGAAACAACTTCAGACATCTAGCTACATCTGTAGCTTGAAATCACAAACTTGGGGAAGACAAGAGTAAGATGGAGTGAGAAAATTTTCTTTAAAATGGGTGGCCCTGGCAAAAGCAGCAAGCTCTTTTTGGTACCTGTCTCTATCCAAGCACCAAGAGGCAACACAAGAAAGGCATATGCCATCAGGTCCTGTGGACAAGGTTTTCAGGAGGAGCCTAAGTAGTGTTGTCTTCTCCCTCCACCTGCTCTCACCGCTACTGCAGATCCTCAGAAGGCATAAAAGGATCAAAGAGATATGAAGCAACAGCTGGGCAAAGAAACCAGTGCAACATCTGAAGTCATAAAGAACAGCAGCATGTGGGATCGGAGGAACGTGTGCTAATGAAGGAGGCTCATCCCGGACAAAAAGGCTGCTTGCTGCAGCCCTCCTTTCACCATCATCCAGCAGCTTGCACTGGCTATATCCATGTTCAACTTTGCCAACTACTGGGAAACATGACAACTCACATAATTTTTACTGCCCAAGTACCTCTAACCTCAGGGCCTCAGAGGTCTCTCACCTCTCCCAGATATAAGTGTGCAGCTTTGGCCATGATCCTAAAAAAAATTTCTTGATATGCCAGTCATCCTTCCTTGCCCTCTGAACAGCTCCCCAAAACTTCCAGAGACTCCTCTGAGCCCCCTTCTACCTCCAACTGATCCCTCCCAAATTTCTTCACCTACCTGCACCATCCTCCCCAGCATCAGGTCTAACACTACCACAAAACCACACTTTTCTGCCCCCAAAGAGTTACCTTGCTTTCACCCATAGGGAAGGAAAACTCAATTTTGCCAGTGCTACAGAGAAGCCTTAAACTACTTGAAGTTTATTTATAACGTTGGCTCACTGTTACTTGCCACAAAGGAACTGTTAAAGGAAGAACCGATTTTCTCCAGACTAAGGACAAATGTACTAGTATATATATCAAACATCCATCAGTGTAGTGTGGAACAATTTGCATCTCTGATTTTGGCAACCAAACTCCCTACACACTTCCTTGGAAACTATAAATAGGAATATATATGAGTATGTTCAGACAAAACCTCCTTGTTTTTTTCCAAATAATCCTCCAATCCACATATCGAGTGACCCAACCTTAGAAAGACAATCTTAAAGCTTCTGGCTTAAGACTGTCCACTTTCCTAGCTTCCCCATTTCAGAAATATTTACATCTTCCTACATTCCTCATACACTCAAGGGGCTTTTTAAACTTGTCTAAATACAAATAACTTGATGCATATGAAAAGATAATGCAATATATTTGTAACACTGGACAATCTGTAACACTGGACAAGGCATATTTTGCTAGGAATAAAAAAAAAAAAAAAACAAAACCAGAAGAATTAGTCTTTTATGCTTTATTGTTGTCCTGCTTCCTTTTAGAGGAAAGGCAGACCTTTCCCACATAAAGATAATGTGCCTCTACTGCTTGGAAAATCACCCCATAACAATGCTAACAATTCCTTAAATGCAAGAATTATGTAGTTAAGGCTGACTGGAACTAAACCCACATTTCCTTATGTCAACTGCGCTCTTAAGAATACACGGGCTTGCAAGGAGAAACTACTCCAAAAATGTTACCTTATTCAGTAGTTCTCTTTATTCCTTGATCTACTGCTCGTCAGGAGACTGGGTCTCATAAGTGGAGTGAAGATTGGCAGACACCTTGGCCACAGACACCACAAAGTGATCAAGTTTAAAATATCTATTGACAGGAGGAAAAGTACCAGCAAACCCTCAACTCGGGACATGAGGAGAGCAGACTTCAGGCTGCTCAAGGAATTAGTAATCAGGTCCCTGGGGGAAAATGTTTTTGCAGGTGCTGGCATCCATCAATGCTGGTCATTTCTTAAACATCACCTCCTAAGAGCCATACCCAAATGTCACCACTGAAGCGGGAGAAGCAGAAAACCAGCTTGGCTGAGCAAGAATCTTCTCTTGGAAATAAGGCAAAAAAGGAAGGTGTATGCCCAGTGGGAGCAAGGTCAAGTGACACAGGAGGAACAGAGAGATGCTGCTTGCCACTGTAGGGAGAAAATTCACGTGGCCAAAGCTCATCTGGAGTGGAAGCTGTCAGAACTGTGGGGAACAGTAAAAACAGTTTTTTCCAAATACATTAGTGGCAATAGGCAGTGTAAAGTAACATCAACCCATTACATAATGAGGATGGTCATCTCACAAACAGGGACAATGCAGAGGTATGTAATGCATTCTTTGCCTCTCGTCTTCAACACAGATGGACTGTTCTGGGTTAGGTTTCTCTGGGAATTTCTTCCCATTTGTTGTCAGGGAGATGGTGAACGGACAGTGATTAAGAGACAAAACGAGTAGCCAAGTGCCTTGACATACCGCTGAAATGGTTCTGGGGGGAGGGGGAATGGGGGTTTGGCACTTCTTCGCTGGGGGTGGGCAGTCTTCGCCCGCTTGGAAGGGAGATGGTTGTGGTTCTGGGTGCTGGACTACTGCTCAGGAGCTCGGTGCTGCTGCAGAATTCTCCTTGCTGCCAGTTGGTGAGCCCGCTGCTTGCAAGAACTGCCGGTTTGCTGGGACTTTTCCAGTACCTGCCACTGCCGGCAGACCCTCGCCGTCTGCCTCAGTGTTTCAGGGGAAACTGGGCCCCCACCTCCTCTCTCTCCGGACAGAGGGTCCCTGCTGCTGGTTGACGGGAACCTCGGCGGCTGCCGTTGCCAGGATACCCGCACTGTACACGCGAGCGCCCGGCGAAGCTGCCCCCCACCCCCCGCCTCATTCCCGCTCTCCCTCTTGCCGAGGCCACCATCACCCCTGAGGCGGCTCAGGGCTCGCATCGGAGCGCCCCCTGCCGGCTGCAAGGGCGTCGCTGCAGCCATCGCCTTGCCCGAGCCGCCAGCGCCCCCTGCCGGTTGTAGCCTGCTACACCAAGGGAGAGAGGGCTCCGCGCGGGGAACCCGCGTTACTGCTTCGTTGTGGGCGGTGCTGTTTGCTCTGTCTTGTTACACACACGCGTACTGTCCAGTAAAGAACTCTTATTCCTTTCCCCATACTTTTTGCCTGGAAGCCCCATAATTCTGAAATCACAATAATTTGGAGGGAGGGGATCATCTTTCCATTCCAGGAAGGTACACACCTTCCTTGGCAGACTTTTAAACCAAGACATGGACCAAAGCGGTCTCAGTGCCCTGAGATGGAGAACCACAACTGCAAGAATGATGAACTCTCAGTTGACCCCGAAATTGTGCAGGATGTCCTGCTCCAGCAGGATCCCTACTAATGTACAGGGCCTGATGAAATTAATCCAAGAGTCCTCAAAGAGCTGGCTGATGTAGTTGCAAAACCTCTCAATGGTTTTTGAGTGGTCTTGGGAATCCAGAGAGGCCCCAGAAGCCTCTCTGGCGAACACTCTCTGGAAGCTGGCGAACACCGCCTTGATTTTCAAGAAGGGCAAGAAGGAGCACACTGGAAACTACAGGCATGTCAGTCTCACTCCAGTGCCTGGTAAAGTTATCTAGAAGATTATTTTGGGGGTACTGAAAAGCACCTGAAAGATAACACAGTCATCAGTCAGAGCCAGCACGTCTTCATGAGAGGAAAGTCCTGCTTATCAAACCTGGTTTCCTTTTATGACGAGGTAACCCACCCAGCTGATCAAGGGAAGCCAGTAAAGTTTTCCATACTGTCTCTCACAGGATCCTTCCGGACCTAATGTCCAGCCCACAGCTGGATAAACACATTGTGGGATGGGTGAGCAGCTGGCTCACGGGTCAGGCACAAAGGGCCACAGTGAATGGGGTGACATCAGACCGGGGACCTGTCACTGGTGGGGTTCCACAGGGCTCCATCCTTGGCTCTCTGCTCTTCAACATCTTCACAAATGACTTGGACATGGGACTGGAAGGGACACTGAGCAAGTTCGCAGATGATACAAAACTGGGAGGAGCTGTTGACTCCCTTGAAGGCAGAGAGGCCCTGCAGAGAGACCTCAGCAAATCAGGGGCCTGGGCAATCCCCAGCCATATGAAGTTCAACAAGGGAAAGTGCCGGATTCTGCACCCGGGATGGGGCAGCCCTGGATGTATGGACAGACTGGGGAATGAGACGCTGGAAAGCAGTGCCATGGAAAGGGAGCTGGGGGTCCTGGCAAGCTGAACATGAGTCAGCAGTGCCCTGGCAGCCAGGAGGGCCAACCCTGTCCTGGGAGGCATCAGGCACAGCATCGCCAGCCGGGCAAGGGAGGGGATTGTCCCACTCTGCTCTGCTCTTCACTGGGGCGGCCTCACCTCAAGTGCTTGGGGGTGGTTTTGGGTGCCACAACATAAGAAAGACATTAAACTATTAGAGAGTGTCCAAAGGAACGCAACAAAAATGGTGAAAGGCCTTGAGAGGTCACTTGATCTGTTCAGCCTGCAGGAGACTGAGGACAGATGTCGTTGCAGTTACAACTTCCTCATGCAGGGAAGAGGAGGGGCAGGCATTGATCTCTTCTCTGTGGTGATCAGTGACAGGGCCCAAGGGAATGGCCTGAAGCTGTGTCAGGGAAGGTTTAGGTTGGATATTAGAAAAAAGTTCTTCACCCAGAGGGTGGTTGGGCGCTGGAACAGCTCCGCAGGGAAGTGGTCACAGCACCACGCCTGACAGAGTTCAAGAGCATTTAGACAATGTTTTTGGCACATGGTGGGACTCTTGGGGATGGTGCTGTACAGGGACAGGAATTGCACTTGATGATTCTTGTAGGTCCCTTCCAATTCAGCTTATTCTGTGATTCTGTGATCTTGTGACCTCCAAACCAAGCTTTCTTTGATTTTCTTAGCTATACTGTCTCATCCAATCTGACATTTTTTCTGGGGAGAGTTGGGGGACTTTGGATATTTACATTAGATTTTCAGGCATCCAACAGCCTCAGCAGAGAGGCAGTGCTTACTCACACTGGGCACTACCAGAAACCCTCCGCATTCCACTCTGGGACAAGGAGGGCACCCAGCCTCCAACAAGCCTGCAGCAGAAATCCCATCTTTCCCTGTTTATCCAGAGTGGCCAGAGACAGAAGCTACAGCTGTAGGGGCACAGGGAGTGTGCTGTCCCACCACAGGGGCAGAGTGCAACAGGACAAAGCACAGGTCCTTCTATGATCCCATGGGGACCACTTCCAACACAGCTCTGTTCATGTACGCCTGTGCTGTGCCACTACATGAGAGACAAGATACTGCCCAGAACTGAGTAATTTTCTGGGTCTTGTCCTATCGTGTAACTGTTACTGTTAGTGCTTCCAAAGTGACTTTTGGAGGTAAAACATGGGAAACTTCCCCCCAGAAAGGAACAATATTACAAAGCCATATTCTCTCTCATCTGCCTGTAGCTCTTCACTTACAACAACTCATATTACAAAAAAACAACTGTAACAAGTTTACCTTAAAACTTAAGCAAACATTTTCAGTTTAAATACTTAAAGATAACACATGGGTCTAAAGTTAACACATGTCCAACCTGATTTTTAGCTATACTAAGCACCATCATTGAATCCCAAAACTACTGAATTGAAGGAAAATCAGTATTTCTGACTACACTGAGTGCACAACTTTGGATTTTTCAGCCCAGTTTCTACAGGCAAGCAACTTGAGAAAATCTTGGTGTAAAAGGGTCTTTGGCCCATGCTGTTTCCTTAATTTTGGTTGTTTTCTATTTTCAAAGTCAATAGAAACAGATCAGTTCAAAAGACATGAATATCTGACCCCTTATGTTTACATATTCATATATGTACACTTATATGTAAGTACATGTACATAGGCTGTGTTTACTGAAAGTATTTAATTCTTTTTACAAAGTAATGCTTCTTATAAACAGTAAATTAGGGAAGTCAATACTATCTATACTCTTTTTACAACAAGAAATTCTCATAATGAGCAACCTGTCATGTTCTGTACCTCTAATTTATTATAATGCTCAAAAAAATCCATTAACCTGGGAACCAAAAATCATGTGAGAGTTGTAAAACTATCCTCTTAATAAAAGACTTACAATGTTTCTAGCTAACTGAGGAACTGGGATTTAGGCTGATGGAAAGGATTATTGCTTCATATTTTCTGTAACGTCAACAATCTTGTCAAAATCCCCTGGTTGCTCTGAGAGTAGGAGACATCTGTTTTATGGGGTGAGCACAAATCCTGGAATGTCTGCCATCAGACAGCTTCACAAATGGGCTTCATTACCCCTTCACATGTTAAGCCTGGTTTACACTTCACAGTGGCATGGAAAAATCATATAGTCTGCTTATGCCAGCAGGAGCTTTGTTGTAGACACAGTCCTACAGATTACAAAGTCCCCTTGCCAGCATCTTTTAGTTCATGTGGTAGAAAATTGCAGGCTGTACCAGCATGTGAACCATTCTGCCTTTTCCACTGCACCACAGGTTTGACATATAACTTTCATCAGGAAGATTCGTCTGTGTAGCTGTTTCTCTCATTCTAGCCTGAGGGTCGTGATCAGTGGTGCAGAGTCCACTTGTAGGTCATTTCCTAGTAGTGGACCCTATGAGTTCATACTGGAGCCACTACTGTTGGATATTGTCACAAATGACTGGGCCACTGGTACACAGTGCACCCTCACCAAGTCTGCAGACAGTACAAAACTGCGAGGAGACGATGATATGCCAGAAGATGCTGGACAGGCTGGAGAAACTGGGTCAAGGAACTTCATGAAGTTCAACAAACAAACTGCAAAGTCCTAACCTGTGGGGATGCAGAGTGTCACCACGGAGAACGGCTTTGGGTGGTGTGGGTCCTCAGGAGGAGCAGGAGGCAAAGGGAGGAGCAGGAGTCGAGACAAAAGAGAAAGAGGCGAGAAAAAGAGCAGGATAGTTAATGGGAGATTGGGCGAGGAGATCATAACCTGTAGCCCTTGGAGAGGCAAAAGACATAACCCTAGAAACCGAAGTTCATAAATGCTTAGCTGTTAGTTTGTAACAGTATATAAAGATGTGCCTTGTACAATAAAGTTGGCTTTGCGTGCACCTGGCAAAGTCTGTGTTTCAATCACTGACGCTAACCCTGGGGAGAAAAAACATCAGGAGCAGGTACATGCTGGGTGCTGAACCGGCTGAAAACCAGCTCTGCAGAGAAGGGACTGGTGGTCTTGTGCCCACCAAATTGACTGAACCAACAACTTGAGACAAAAAATGTCAGCAGCTTCTGGGAAGAGCATTGCACGCAGGTTGAGGGACGTGATCCTTCCCCTCTACTCAGCACTGATGAGACATCGAGGCTCAGCCCAGTTCTGGGCTCCTCAAAACAAAAAGAAGCATGAGCAGATTGAAGCCAGTTCTACAGAGGGACAAAAAGATGATGAAGAGACTGCAGCATCTTTCCTACCAGAAGAGGGTGAGAAAGCTGGCCTCTTCAGTTGTATAAGTCACAAGGGTATCTCATCAGTGTACACAAGTACACAATGTGAGAGTACAGAGATGACAGAGCCAAGCTCTACTCAGTGATTCCCACTGACAGGACAAGTGATCATGAGCACAAATTAAAACACTAAATTCCATCGGAAAATATTTTTTTACTATGAAGGTAGTAAAAGTCTGACACAGGTTACCCAGAGAGGCCACACTGAGATACTCAAAATCCAGCTGGATGGGGTCCGATGTAACTTGTTCCAGGTTACTCTACTTAACAGAGATTTATAGGCTAGGGAACCTCAAGATATCCCTTCCAAACTCAGCCCTTCTGCAATTCTGTTACAGCAGTATTGACAAACCTTTGGAACTACAGTGAAGGTTACAGATCCATGTCCCTGGACAGATAGGTCTTCTAATTCTATCTACACCAACAGAAGGTGTTACCCTTTCAATTTATGAGATTTTTCATTAGTACTTTTATTTCTCAAACTCTCAATTAATAACAGGCATGTTTTCTGTTTGAGGGAACTGAATCAGTTCTGAGGAAAAGATCAGATATAGAGGTTTTCTAGAGCTTTTTAAGATTGTGATAGTTAGCTAAGTATGTTTCACCTGCCTCTCTTTTACAGTCTCTGTACTTCAGAGTAAAGAAAATATTCAGGTGAAACACCATTAAAATAAGAAAGTCTTTCACAGAATGGGAAACTATTTGTGTTGGTTTAACACACCCTGGTTTTTGGTGGAGGCAGGAGAAAAGCTGCTCGAAACTTCTATGTCTGGCACAGAGCCAATTGCTGGCAATTGAAGGCTCTGGCAACAGGCAGGTTACTAACCCAATTGGAGGAGTTGGTAACACCTCTGCGATGACATATTTAAGAAAGGAAAAGCCACGGGAAGTTTTCTGTCTTCTTCTCCCGAGGGGTGGTGAGGCGGCCACCAGGACCCATCCTGGCAGGTTCTGGTGCCACGCGTCAGGGGCTGTCCTGAGGCCATGGTGCGGTGCCAGCGAGGACCACAGAGCCGGGGCCAGGCGTACGGTGCTGGCAGGGACCACGTGGCCAGCAGCGAAAGACGTGGCAAGCAATTCCCCGATGCAGAGCCCGGACTAGGTCAACCTCTCAACTGCAACTTTCAGGCACCAACTTTCTTCTTAGTCAGAGAAAAAATGAGGACACTTGAGGAGAACCAACATGGCAGTACTGAGGTCAGTGAAAAGAAAGAGAGGGAGGAGGTGCTCCGAGCACTGGAACTGAGATTCTCCTGCGAGCCATGGTGAAGACTATAATAAAACAAACAGTTTCCCTATAATTCATGGGGTGCATGGGGGGCTGCAGAGATCCACACACAGCCCATGAAGAGGAGTACTCACCCTGGAGCGCGTGGATGCTGAAAAGCTGTAATCTAATGAGGAACTCAAACAGAGAGATGACCTTTGCTTTTAGAGATAGGAGAGCCTTCACTTCCAAACTAGAACAGCTCATCCTTAAAAGACTAAACCCCATGAACTAAAATGTCCCACACTAGGCTGTTGTGAGAAGACTGCTTGGCCTGTGGGAGGGACTCATGTTGCAACAGGTTTGGGTGGGACGGCTGCTTGTGGAAGTTAAAACCACACTAGAAAAGTTTGCAGAGAACTATCTCCCACGGGAAGGATCCCACGGCACAGCAGAAGCAACTCTTTTCCTTAAGCATACTGAACAAAGATTTTTAAGAAGTGGAATACTGACCAAAACCCCGTGTTTTGTCTCCTTGCATGGTCGGTGGAAAGAGGGAGGGACTAGGAAAAGAAAGGTGTTCTGAAGGTTTGCTTTGGTTCTCATCACCCTTTCTACTTTTAATTCTGTTAATAATAAATCTTCTTTATACTGTTTAAGTTTTAAACCTGCTTTGCCTTAAAGTGGGGGTTTTTTTCAATAATCCTTAACTCATGAAAAAGAAGTTGTCAATTCTCCCTCCTCTGCTCAGCTATAGCAGAGGAAAATAAGTAAATGGTTTTCTTGTGGGTGCCTAGCACTTAGCCAGTGTCAAACCATGACACTCCTCTAATATATTCTCTTAGATTCTACTGACACAGAGCTCTTGGATGTGGCACAGGAAAGCACAGACATGCTAGCTTTCATCCAATGAGCCAGAGGAATGGCAGAAATCTGAGTCTGGGAGGGAAGGCAAAGCAGAGATTGTACAGAAATTGTGGCAGAAGACTCTACTTACCAGACCAGTCTGAAATCTGTGCTCCCAATTCCCCCCGACCATGCACTGTCCTTATCCAGACCAGCCAAATTTTTAATCATGTTTTATTATTGCACCTTTATTTCACTGCAAAAGCATGTCTTTACATTATGTATTCATGGGTGGTTTGAGCTGCAATTTTTTAGAATCTGCTGCCATCTAGTGAGCAGATATCAATCTGAAATGCGTGGGTTCTGCAGACAGCAGTGGTTTTAACTTCCGGACATGCAGGAATTTGTTCTGCTTTCCCTTCATATTAAGGTGTAGTTTGACCAACCTGATTGCCTTCTATGCAGAGGTGACACACTTAGGATGGGGGAAGAGCTGTGGCTGTCTATGGACTTCAGTATAGGCTTTGACACTTTTCCCAAAGGATTCTGGCTGATGTCTTAGATAGGTGTACTGTTCACTGCGATAAAAATTAGCTGGGCCCACAGGGTGTTTGTGAATGGAGTTACATCCTTAACCACCCAGGAATCCTGGAAATGATCATGGACTGATAGAGGGCTGAAAATTTGGAGTGTCACTAGAGGAGGTGACTCATGCTTAAGAGACCCCACTGTATAATAAGTTACCAGAAAATGAACCAATATGCCTTGTTTGCTGACAGATCCTGTCATGTTAGGGAAAAATATTAAAGGTGGAAAGCTGCTGTGTGGAGTCCTATATGACAAGTTGTAGAAACTGCTGATGGACAAGGTAAATTGAGCCACTTTGCAGAAGAGAAAGTCCTCCAGCTGGCTTTAGATATTGCTGAAAGAGAAAAATGACCAGTACTTTATCTCTGCACTGATTCATGGATTGTGGCAAATGCTCTGGGGTTGGCTACAGCAATGAAAGCAGAGCAGGTGGCAGAGCAGAAGTAAACCCATCTGGGCTGTTGAGTTGCAGTGAGGTATTGCTGTTCATGTGGTGAACATGGTTGTAAGTGTACATCACATAAGTGTGCACATACCAAAGGGTCTGCCACTGAAGAAGATCAAAACAATGAACAGGTGAACCAGGCTGCTAGAATGGAAGTGACTGGGATCAGGACTGGGAATATAAGGATGAGCTATCACATATATCTGATATATCAGAACGTGTAGAAAGAGAAGAAACATACAAATGGGCTCACGATCAAGGCATGGACTTGATCACTGATGCCGTAACACAGGTTATCCATGAATGCAAAGAGTGTGCCATAGTTAAATAAGCTAAGAGTTAAAGCTTTTTTTTTATTGAAGATGATGGATGAAATATCAATACAGGGAAGCCTGGCAGATTGATTATAACAGACTGTCATGAACTTGCCTTGGCAAGCACCATTGGCTTACAGTGACGGAATTGACTACTGAATGGTTAGAAACATACCCTGTGGTCTGTGCCACTGCCTGGATTACTGGTTTGGGCCTTAAAGAGCAAGTTTGGTGGTGACTGAAAGAATTAAATCAGACAACAGGACTCATTTCTGAAGCAAACTCATATCCTGGCCAAGGGGCATGACACCAATTACCTGAAGAGAGATTTCAGGTCAGAGTTACAACTTATTAGAAAGGTTACAATAAATGCAATGATACCCATTAAAACTGGCTTAGACCCGTAAAGTCTGACTATGGCCTGGCACCCTGTTGGCCGAGGTGGTTGTCACAGTCCTATCAAGTGGTGATTGCAGTCCTGTTGAAGTGATGGTTGCCGTCAAGAGCGATGGTCCTGTGGAAGTTCTGGTCCTCCTCTGGATCCCTCCAGTGGTGATGGTGTCCAAGTCCCAGTCATATGTGGTCAGGCTCAGGGGGGAATACTCATCACCTCCCCCAGGGCAGGCTGTTTCACAATGGAATGATGTAATACTTTGAGTCATTGCAGCTGCCAATTCTGCTAGTGCCATTGACTCCATAATGGCCCATTAGCAGAGATGACCCCTCAGGACGTGTGGGACGGTGCAGTTGCTTCCCCAGAGGGAGTTATCACTGCAGAGCCATTTGTGAAGACGAAGAAATACTCCCCTCCTCCTCTGCTTTATGTCATTTAACACCCAGCTTCTAGCCTGAGATGTCAGACATGCACTGGGCACCTACTGCAAATCACCCACCATTAACAGTTTGTCAGAAATGGCACCAGAGGGCAGCGCAATACTGTCTGGTTACACTCACATAGTGCTTAAGTGGCATTCTTCTCCCGTAACAAGGACAGACATTCAAACATTGTGAAATACAACATTCAGCAGAAGCCACTTTGCCAGTTAACATTAGAGCATCTGCCGGTTGACCTGGCCTTGCCCAATCAAGGTCTCGGGGCACTGTGGAAGAAGAAAAGATCCAAATAGCACATAGGAGAAACTGACTAAAAGAAATAGTTATTCCTTCTTCAGGAAAGGGTAAACCAATTCATGGGATGTTTTTTGGATGGACCTGGTTGCACGTGCTTAATGCAGAAGGATGAGGAAGTGCAATGTGTACCTCAAAGTAATTTAATACTGAGTGAAAATAATTCACTATTTGAGTTGTAAGACGGCAGTATTCCACAACACTGTGTATCACCACTGCTATAGCTGCCATATACTGAAGGTATTATAGCAGAAATTTCTTGCTGCTGGCAAAGCTAGAGACAAGAGCAGGAATTCATCATCATGTTAAAATTTACAGCCTAGTCCAAAGGGACGAGGGCTGGAGAATGTAACTGAGAGAAATGCAGANAGGGACTCCTCTGTCTCCTTTTTGGACATAAACCTCTGGTGTTTGCAGATTAATTTTCCTGACATAATGGATGTACTTTTAAATTGTTGTAAACCGCGGTTTGAGTTGGATGTTGCAGAAAGACCTACAGGAGAAACTATCTGTACCAATGAAGCATGGACATCATGAGAAGCAGTTGACAGGAAAAGATGTGTGTTAATGTCTTTACAAACAATTTAAAGGCTGAGGGTATGGGTGTTAATGTCTTTGAAATAGGTCTTAATGTCTCTACCAAAGTCAAGCCACAGGTTTGTTACATAACCCAGACAGATTGACTCCTTAACTTCAGGGTAATAGACAAATGAGTCTGCACAAAGTCTACGGGTGAACCCAGACAGCCTGAACTTCCGACTTTTGGAGGAAAATGACAGTTTCAAGGGGGGTAATATGTGGTAGGCAGTTCAGGAAGCCTGTACCTTCCTAGTTCCTCTGCCAATGGGGATAGGAAGAAGACAACACGCAGCTGGGAGTTTTAGGATAAAAGGAGGCTGCATCCTCCAAAAGGAGGCTGCACCCTTGAGAAAGCAATCCCCATGGAGAAATGCTGCAGTGGACTCTTTGCCTTTATGCAAATAAAGCTGCAGGATTCCTCTGTCTCCTTTGTGGACACTGGCTCTTCACAGTGTGATTTTCTGCACACAGAGCAAGTGCAGCAGTGACCAGATCAGAGCTGCCTTTGGTGCCAAATGACTCCATGCAACACACTACTTCTCCCATCCTGAGTGATCACCATAGCAGATGGAGCCCAAAGTCATATATCGAATAAACACAGTGAGCATTTTGTGGATAATTATGGGCATTTCACAAACATTTTATGGGCAAGCAGGATGTATTGAGATAGGCTGGGATCTTAACATGACATAAGTGATATGGAATAACTGGTGGAGAATATACTGGTTTGGGTTGGCGTAGAGCTAGATTTCTTCATGGTAGCTGGTAGCTGGGCAATGTTTTGGATGTATGACGGAAAAAGTTTTGATAATACAGAGATGTTTTAGCTACTGCTGAATAGCATTTACACAGCATCAAGGCCTTTTCTGCTCCCCACCAGAAAGTAGTCTGGAGATGCACAAGTTGGAAAAAGACACCACATTTGGCCAAGTTCTTTATGGATGTTAATGGTCACATCCACTGTCTTCCAGAAAAACTCACCATAAAATATCTAGCAGACAGGTTTTATGATTTATCTGCAAGTGACGCAATCTTTCACTGATGAAGACAAACAGCAACATTGTCAGTGCTTCTAGCAGCTTAGTAGCTTTTCAAGATGGAGAGTGTTCCAACAGTAAAATGCTGAGGTGACAAAGCAGATATGGGGTGAGGCTCCAAGAGATGTCTGAGTCACAGTCAAAACAGGAGCCTGCCTCTGCTTCCTACCACTTCTGCGCCTGGGCAATTCCATCCCCATTACCACAAGTATGGCACAAGTACAACCCCAAACTGGCCCAGTTTGTCTCACAAAACCACAGAAAAATGCAATCCTCTATTCCTCAGTGAATAAGCTCTCATAAAGGAAAACAGTATCTTTTGTACATCAGCAAAAACCAAAAGCCATACAAAAGATACATAAAATACTTGTTTGCTCAGACTGGAGAAACTGGGAATGTAGTGACTTGCTTTAGTCTGGAACAAAAAGTCTGCAGCAGATTCAAGATCAGTACTTACAAAATTCCAAAGACTACATTTCTTCAAAAATAAAATACGATTTTGTGAAGTCCAATACTGTGATTTGTTCTTTAAGCTCAGTCTTATATGGCTGATCTTACCTAATCTAGTGAGTTGCACTCTTTTACTATTTTTCAATTTCTCTTTCTTATTTTATTAAGCAAATTTAAATTTAAATTTAGCAAGATCTGCTAGTTATCTTTCCCATTTCAGTACATTTGTATTCAGCATGCTAAGTTTACTTTTTCTCGCAAAAACTGTCTAATTGCATCTTCATGCTATCTGTTTAGGAAAAAATCTCAGCTGATCAAAAGTTGGGCTTTCCAAGGATGTAGTATTTAGGACGTAGGACAGTTTTAGCTCATTTCCTCTTATTTTTGTCTGATCATAGAAAATTCTAGTATTTGACTATACAATAATCCATTGAATCAAAATTTAAACCAGAATCAATGAGTTTTATAAAAAAACACAGGAATTTTAGTTTCATAAAAATGACAGAAACTTTAGAGTCTTGCATGGGTGCACTAGTGAGAAGCTTTCATCAGACCAAAAGCTGTTTGACCCACCACACTCAATATAACATGACATATGCTGAGCCTGCAGCCACCCTGCAACAACTTTATGGAAGGAGGAGGCAAGACAGAGTTCAGAAACGTTTTTGTGTTTGGTACCCTAGGCACACCTGCTTACTGCAATTGTTTTGTAGATTATGCTACCCTTCCATGCCAGGCCCTTTCCAGAAAGCATTTCACCAGGAAAGGAAAATAGAGGGGAAGGAAAAAGTATCTTACAACTGTTAATACAAAGCACTAGGCTATAAATTCCTGTCTTGGAAAGGCACCACAAATTATTCTGGGAAGTCTCTGCTATTTACCTGTCTTCAAAACCTATACACTTGTACATATTTTGCTAAGGAAATCTGAACTGGAATGGGAAGGTGAATTCTCATGAGGACTACCTCATGAGGTTTATTAAGAGTCCCTCTTTTCCATAAATATGAATGCAAAAGCATAATAGGAAGAGACCCTTCTAAACAAGCCAGTAAATTAGGTAAAGAAGAGAGCATACAAAAACAGGATGAAGCTGTAAGGACCTTATTGCTCTGTACAACTGCCCGAAAGGAGGGTGCAGCCAGGTGGGGGTCGGCCTCTTTTCACAGACAGTAGGTGACAGGACAAGAGGGCAGAGTCTCAGGCTGCGCTAGGGGAGGCTCAGGTTGTACATCAGAGGAATTTTTTCACAGAAAGGGTGATCAGACGTGGCAAAGGCCTGCCCAGGGAAGTGGTGGAGTCACCAACCACGCCTGGAGGTTTAAGGCAAGCCTGGACGCAGCACTTAACACAATGATCTACTCGACACACTGGTATGCGGTCAGACAAGCTTTNGCGCGGAGGGCGGGCCTGCGCTGCCGGAAGACTCGCGCGAATCGGGCGCGCCGAGGGACCGGCGCCGCTTCCGTCGCGGCACAATGGCGAGCCCTGGGCGGCGGGCGGGCCGGCGGTAGCGGGCGGTGAGTGCCNGGTGAGTGCCCTTCTCTCGGCGGCCGGCGGCAGGGCGAGGCCTTTCCCGGCGGCGGGCGGTGTCCGCCGGCGTCCTGTCCCCTTCGCCCGCTCCTTTGCCTCCCTCTCTCCCTCCCTCCGTCCCTCTCTCCCTCCCTGCCTGGCCCTGCCGCGGCCCCTGTGCTCGCGGGCTGTGTCTGGCTGAGGCGGCCGGTCTGGGGGATGCTGCGCCACAGTCCCTGCATCGGGGTCGGGGGTCGACAGGAGGGGGCTGGGGACCTTCGTCAGCCTGTGGGAAGACGAAGAGCGAGCCGGGAGCTGCGGCGTGGGGGCAAGGGAGCCCTGGCCCGCACAGCGTGTTTCCTGCATCGGTATCGTAACACTCTTGCCTGGGTCCCCCTGGCAACTTGGCCGGCGCTGCCCGGTGCTTCTGGCCCCGCAGGCAACCGTGTCGTGCCCATCTGCCACGCCGCTGACCCCCAGGGCAGCCCCCTGCCCACGCCAGGCTCGCACCTGCAGTCGTGGTTGGGAGCCGGAGGCTAATGTAAACTTTGACTTTTCTGCTTCCTTCCAGTGCAGGGAGGTGTCGTCATCCAGCCTGGCAGCAGGGTGTGGGCGTTGCTTCTGGGGATAACTCTGAAACAGGCCGGGTTTAGGTCACTCTGAAATTCGGGTTTGACAGCAGTTTCTTGCCTAAAATAGGAAGCAAGTACACTTTGTGTGTTTGAAACTTTTCTTTCCGCTCTTAGCCAGAGCAGCTGTATTTCCAGAGATGTGCATAATTGGGTAAGAATTCTGATCTTTAGGACAGGAATCCTGTTTGTTTTGTTGCTTGTGTAGGAGCAAAAACCATCGTTTTTTAAAGAGGGTCATAAACACTAAAAGCCTCAGGCTTTTAAAAAGCAGACACTGAGATGCTTAAGAGTGGCTTTGTGGCCTGCAGAACTTTAAAAAAAAAAATTTAAAAATCAGGTACCCTACTCCCATATTAAAGGCAACAGATGCATATTTTCTGATGTTTACATGCTTGAAAATGCTCTTTACATCACTTTACAGCTTTATCTGCATCCTTAAGCACCTGCCCATACTTTAAAAGAGAAAATATTTTTTGTTTGGTTGTATGTGTCTGTGTTTAAATAATAAAATATTCAGTGTTGATGAGACCACTGCCTCTTAACATGGAAAAGACTGCGTAAAACTTTAGTTCCCCCTTTCACAGTCCACATGGCTTACTGGCAACACCAGAGTTAGAGCTCTGTGGAAGCGTTTTGCAGTAAGAACATGGGTGTAACCAAGCAAAGGGGGGTGGGTATGCAAGCAATTCAGTGGCTCAGATGTTTCAGACAATGCTAAAATAATATGAAATGGGAGTGCTTAATTCTGAGTAATGTTAGACCTCACAATGGTTGTCTGGTTAAAATGTGCAGAGTGCACATTGTTTCTAAATCATTGTATCATATTTGCCTGATAGCTAGATTGCAGCTTAGCTTCTGCATCTCCGTCTCCTTTGACCACTACAGTTTTCATTCTTAACAAGGTGAACAGTGCCAACTGTGGGCGAAGAGGAGTATTTTGATATGTAGAATGGCCTTGGGGCCATCCTTGTTTTTGCCTCCTACATAATCTGCATGCCACAAAATTCCTTCAGCTTTTCTTCCAGAGCTTTCCTGTATTGAGCTGAGACTGATGTAGAGTCTTAAAATTTGCTATCTGTCCTAAGGGCATCTAGACCTTAGTACCTGGAAAAGCCATAGGCCATCTGCATTTTATGAACCACCCATAGGTGTTAGACGTTCTAAGAGAAGAGACCTAGCTGAGTTTTGGACTGCTTTTTCTTGCCTTGGTTCAAGCCAGGGCTTTGACTGTTGAGATTTCTGTAGGAATTAATACCTACTGTTTATTTCTTGATTGATTTTAAAATACAGCTTTTGACATTTTGATTTCTAGGTGGGAATCACTGAATTGAACAGCAATAACCATGGGAGATGCTGCAAAACCTTGCTTTGCCAAACAAAATAAGGAACAGGAAATTTTGCATCAAGAAGAATTAAAAGAAAGTCCCTTACAGAAAGACTACGAAGTCATGGATGAATATGGAAGTGGCTATAGCAATAAAATAGATACCAGCCTGCAAAAGAAAAAGGGAGCTCCAGGTCGTTATGGAAGCAGTCCCAGGCGAGGGCCACGTAGTGTTTTAAGTAGCCCAAATTCACTTAAAAACACAACTTACAGTCAAGGGTCAAAGTTAAATGATATCCAAAGAGACCAGATGAAGAAGTGGCTATCTGATGACCGCCGTAGTACTTCTGACACCTGGAGAGAGTACCGGTCTGTTGCCTGGGTTCCTGGGCATGGCAGGACAAGAAAGGACTCTTTTCATGAGGTGGAAGGTGCTGCAAACAGAAATGTAAGACGACAGCTTCAGGAAGATTTAATGAGCAGAGATGTGCCAGACATGCAGAAAGGAAGTTCTGGTAATCACATGTTTGTTTGTTTTTACATAGCTACCCAGTAAAGTAGCTTCCTAGATGTGTTACTGAAAAGTAAAATTTCAAGATTCACTATTAAAGAAAAAAGCGTTTTTGTTCTCTCATGTGTTGCAAACTATTGACTGCACTGTTCTTGTAGCACTTTAGACAAATTGTTACAGCAAACGGTACAGAACTTGTTTTATAGATTGTATTGTCTTTGTAGTTTAGTTTGTGAGTGGTAGAGGTAAGTAGATTGCAGCGTCTGTGTTGTGTCCCTGTTTGCAGTTTTCCGTGTACAGTTTGATGGAATCTGTCAAGGCTGGTAAGGGATCTTTCAATTAAGCGGATAACAGGGTAAGATTTTTGGAGCTACCAGTGAGGTCTTTAATGATGCGTCTTAATGAAGATTGAAAACAATGCCATGTAAGTATTGTGAGAAGTTAGTACAGCAATAACACAAGTCTAGTTCTCCATCCATATTGAATTTCCCTGTAGGGGGTTGGTACTGATAATGAGAGTACAAACCCAAAGCACTGAAATGTAAGGAAGCACCAACCGAGAGACGGTTAAGTGATCAATACCATAATATTTTTATTTACTGCAAGTAAAGCAGAAAAAGGAAGCTTCGAATAATATAGAGAATATAACTAGATCAAATAAGAAAGACTAAAGCATGGATGTGGTGCTGCTAACATGGAATGCCAGTTGACAAAAAACCTGCCTTGTTTTGGTTAAGAGTGGGAGCCAAAGACAGTAGTGATCAGACCCTCTGCTGAGAAGAAAAGCTATTGCTGGTTGATATCAGGAAGTCCAGGAATTAAATGTCCTTTCTCTTCATAGTAGCTGTCACTAAAAAGATATACTCTGAACAGGTGCCCAGTGTCTCTCATCGTTAGACGTAAGCTTCACACAGCTCAACCTCGCATGAGGAGAGAGCAAAGTGTTTTCATAAATTTTTTTCTTCAGTTTACTGGATGTAATGAACTTTTTTCTGTGAAACTTCAGTAACTCACTGAAATAGATATTTGGAACAATTGGCAGTCATACTTGAGAACTTAGTCACGGAAGTGAGCTACTGATTACGGGCTAGTGCAAGTGAAATTAAAATAATTGGTCTGCAGCTTTAATCTTGAGAGCCAGTTTTGGAACAAATAATATGCTGCAAGTATTTGAAAGGTAACAAAGAGAAGTAGTAGTTAAGTATGGATTTGTTAAGGAAAAGGTATGCCAAGCCCTAATTTATTTCTTTAAAATATTTGCCAGTCCCCTGTGGACATAAAAAGGCAGTTGGTAGGTATTGCTGGTCCCAGTACGGTAGTACTTTAGACACTCTTATGTGACAATTCTGTAAGTAAACTAGTGGAAAATTGTCTGGATTAAATTAATGTAAGAGACTTGCAGAGCTAATTAGGTAACTATACTCAGAAACTACTAAAGATTTTGTCAGTTAAGGAAAGTAGTGAGCGAACATGTAATGAGTGAGGATTCTATTCCATTCGTTGTTTATTCTTCTACTCTAATGATGAGTGAAGACAGCAGCCTTATTAATTGTGTGCTCTGAAAATTGAATATGCTGTGGAGCTGGTAGCAGTGGAATGCAGAAAAGCAGGAAGGTCAATTAAAATACCTTTGCACAATTGGAGGAATGACCTACATATAGAGTGAAATACAAAGGATGTGTAAATGCCATTGTTTAAGTAGAAATATCAGCTGTGCAAATAAAGGAGGAAAAGTTACTATAAAACAGTATTTTTTTCAGAGAAGAATCTCAGAGAATTCTCAGAGAAGAATCTGAAATGATAGTGAATCAGAAGATGATAATGAATAGTTATTATCATGGGGTTGTGAGGCTTGAAAAAGACTAACAGCCTGAAGCACCCCTTTTTCTGAGTCTTCTGTAAACTCAGTTGCAGTACTCTGTCCAGTTTTGGCACCCCACTTGTATGAATTAAATGGAAGCTATCTTAAACAAAAGCAAGAAGGTTGTCAAGACTTGTTGGAAACAGAAGCTATTCAAACTGTGAACAATGGCCAATCTTTCTGCAAAACGAAAAGCATGGAGAGGCATAGTAACAATCTTCTCTGTCTAGGAAGTTCGTAAAAAACTGATGTAGGAAACTATCTTGTTTCTTTCCAGTAGATGGGACACAAAGCAATGGGACTAAAATTGAGCAAGAAAGGTTCCAATGAGGAATAAAGGGCGAGTTTCTAAAGGTAAAGGCAGGGAAGTTCTGGAGCGGTTGTCTGGGCAGCTCATGGAAGAGGTACCTGAAGGCATTTAAGAACAGGTTAGCTGAGCATTGCTCAGATTTGACAGAGTTCATTTCATCCTGCTGTGAAGCACAGGCATGACACAGCGTACCTCTTGAGGTCCCTTCAGAAGTTCTGTGTCGAGTAGCGAAATCACTAAAAATGTTTCTTTTAGCATTTACTTGAAATATTTTGTGCAGTTGTCCTTTTCATTAGCTTCATGTCTTTTTTATTGTAGTTCATAAGGAAGTTTACCAAATCTCTGAGACACTGTTTTGTCTTTAAGAGCTTTATCTTTAGCTTGCCTTTAGTACTTTATTTAATTATTAACCTGTAATTAGATTGTCACTACTGTACCTACCAAATATTAGAAGTATTTTTTTAATCTGTAATTTTTTTTAAAGTTACTTGTTTGCTACAGAAATAATTGATGAGTAGGTAGTTGTCACAGGCTTTTCTGTGAAGACATTAATACACCTCAGGTTCTATCTACACTGATTAGTTAAAAATGTAGTCAAATAGATATGGCATGTCTTACGAATTTGAGCAGAAGTGTCAGTGCAAAAATGGAAGGTATGTAGAAGGTTCAGAGGCTCAGACTTCTGTTTTTGTTTCCTGGAGATTCCTTTGGAGTACTGCTCTTGCAACCTATTAAGCCTAAATTCTCTTTATTCCAGCTTAAATTTGTGCTGCTGCTGAAAGAAAGAAATTATATTACCGTTTTTGTCCTGATGCTGTTTACACCACCAACCGTGCTCCTTAGTGAACTGAATCACATAACTGCTTACGAATACACAGCTGTGTTGTTTCCCTTTTGCCAATTATTAAAGATAAAAATTGTGGCCACGGGAAAGAAACTTCATTAATGTATTTGGCAGAGCAGTTTATCTGGGTTTTTTGTTTTGGTCTTTTTATTACAAATTAAAGCCTACTGCTATGATGAAAGTTTGGGAGTCTGAGGAAGTTGCATAAACTTTCTCAGAAGAAGGGAACTTTAGACATTCCATGCATCGGGACATCCTGTGTAACAGTACAAGTGAAAGGTGAGATGTGATCTGAAGTCATGTGTGAAAATCTGACCTGTGTATATTTATTCCTGAGATGATTTTGGTACTGGCTTTGGGCCAATAGCAACTTCTGCTTCAAAATGATGACAAAATTTGCTTAAAGGTAGAAGAGGTATTTACATTAATTTATTCCAGAACTTTTGCTGTAAACACAACAAGCTTTTTAAGTGTTGTTATTATGATAGTGTTACAGCTTTATTAGGCAGTGTGCACATACTTAGGAAGTACATTCTTTAGTCTCTGTAGTCAGCAGAGGTGCTTACTTTTTTTCACTTGTTTATTTAATATTGTGGAGGTAGCACTGATCTACATACTGGTTTGATTGAAAGGCGAATTACTTTACCACCGGTAATAATCCCTTGTTAATAAATTGTCGTATGTGAGCTATGCCATGACAGTGCCGTATCACAGTGCTGCTAGCTCTTGTAAGTCATTCAAATTGGCCTACACTTTTTAATTCTGTCATACTTGTCAGACTGTGTCTAACTTAGTCATCTAGATACCTGGAATCTTTTGATATATTCTATCTTTTCATTATGATGACATACAGGTATATCAGTTCCATTTAGTTCTGGGGGTTTTTTTTTGCTAGTCTTAACAGAGGTATCTAAATAAGGTCATTGTCTTCAGAGGGACAAATTAGTTGATTTATTTGTAGTTTAGGACAAAGGTACTATAAGTTTTGATACTAAATTATTATCAGACTTGCACAGAGCAGATTGTGAAACCATACCAGGTAGGTGAATTCTTTGACTCTTATATAAGTAGAATGTTGATTAAGGAAAAAATTTTTGAAGGCTGTGGGGCACTCTGCAGTTATTTGACACATTTGCTCTCATAACTGTTTATAAGAAATGAAGAAGCTTAGAAAACCAAGAAAACCGAGAAGAAGTAGAAAAGAGGAGTATGATCACGATGAAGTGGATGGTCCAGTCATAGATGAATCTGTGCTGTCGGCAAAAGAACTTCTGGGGCTGCAGCAAGCTGAAGAACGATTGAAGAGAGACTACATTTATAGACTGAAGAAGGTGCCACTGTCTTTACTTGTATAGATAGACATCTCTTGGGGTTTTTTTGCCTGTAAATACATTATAGAGGGTAGACTTATAGCAATATCTCTCATCGTCGCTAGAAAATTTAGTTACAGAATTTAAGTAATGGTGATGCTGTTAGTGAATTGTAAAAAGAGGATGGGTTATTTTTTGGGGTTTTTTTTCTACAGTATTGATAACAATTCATGCTCAAAAAATGGCTTCTACTTTAGTTCATGAAATAACATCAGATCTTAGTTAAAATGCTGGAGTAGTTGTTCAATTAATGTATTCTTGCATGGGCATTGGGTATTTTCTCGTGTAAAAGATAGGGTGTTGGGTGTGATTGACATGGTATCATTCTTCTGACATTATATTTGATGTGCAAACTTTTTGATGGTAAATATGGAGTTAGGGAAGCTAGAGTGGGTGTAGATTTTAGAGTTAATCATAAAACTTAGCAAGGGTATTGAATGAAGTGAAAGTAATATCTTTATATATTTTAGGGGTTTTTTTACTGTCTTTATTTTAGCAACCTCGAAGCTACCCATCAGCAAAATATACCTGCAAACTGTGTGATGTTTTGATTGAGTCAGTGGCTTTTGCTCATAAGCATATTAAAGAAAAAAGGCACAAGAAAAGCTTAAAGGTGAGTTAAGCACAAGAAAAAGTATAAACTAGTTTAATGAAACCTTCCTTACGCTAATAATGAATGATGAAACTGCACTGCTTTTAAAATCATTCCACCGTAAGTTTTTACCATGTTTCAGTCTTTTTAAAAACTGTTACATAGTCATACTGATAAAAGCAGTAAGCTTGGGACCTGGACTTCGCAATGACAAGTAGCAATAACTAAATACTGTTGGTATGGCAGTATTAGAAGTGATACCTTACATGTCAGAGTGAATGTTTCAGTTCAGAAATAGTGTAAAAATTAATACTTGTGGAGTATTACAGGCTTGTTTATAGGTAAAGGAAATAGATTTGTTTTGAGCATAAGTATCAAAATAACTTCTAGCATACCATCGATTTTACCTTTTTCTTTTAATGTCTTCTACTTCCTTTGCTTGAAGTGGGAAAAAAAAAGTCATATGCAGATTTTCTGTTTCTTGCTCTTTAGCTCCTACCTATCACACCTCATAGGTGATGAAAGAACTTATGGGGTTTTTTTCACATGCCAAATACATGTATGTATACCTCTGAACATTACTGAAGCCTCCTGGAGTATCAGATTCTTTATTGCTTCCAGTTACCTACATTACCTGGAAAATCTGTGGTGCTGGTATTACTTGGGATGAGTTGTTAGCATTCATTCTAACATGTTAAGCAACTCAAGAAACTCATTAAAACATCGGTCTTATTATCTTGAAAGGAAAAGGAAGAAGAAAAACTGCTGACTGCTCTCCCTCCTCCAACGCCTTCCCAGATACAAGCTATTGGTGTTGCTATTGAAAATGTAGTGCAGGAGTTTGGCTTAAATAATGAAGATCTAGAAGAAAGGCTTAACATTAAAACAATGATGGAAAACTTGCTGCATCAAAAATTGCCAGGTATTATTTGCAACTTGTTTTAAGTGTTAGATGTGCAAACTTACAATAGGATCAGCAAAAACTGAACAAAAAAAAATCAACAAGCAGAAAATCCCCAACAGCTTATGCAGTGAAAACTGAATATAAATCTTGGCTCGCTAAATTCTAAAACAGTGTGTTTAGTTACTAGTCTGTTGAACGGCATGATGTAGTAGTAACAACCATGTTTCAGAATTAAGTTACGGTGGTGCTTATGACCCAAACAGGCCTGGAGTAAAAAGTGAAGATGAAGAGGGTGTGGGAAGGATTTGACCTTCTTGATAAGCCTTTGCCAACAACAGCATGGAAGGCAGCATTTAGTAACAGTTCTGGGCTACTGTTCTGCTTTTCTGTGTTTATCAAAACCATTCTGCTTTATCAAGACCATTCTGCTTTTCCTGTGTTTATTGAAAGCAGGTGTAGGTTTAAGATCTATTAACAATGCTGTAAAGTAGTTACAGACTTAGAGTTAGGCATAGTGTAAATGAAGTATAATTCTTTTTGTTGCAGAGTGTTCATTAAGATTGTATGGCTCCTCCTCTAGCAGATTTGGTTTCAAAACTTCAGACATAAACATAGATACCCAGTTTCCTGCCAATGTAAGTAAGGCCATTTTATTAAGCATGTGTAAATGGTTTTGAATGTTTGCATCTTTATGTAGATTACATTTTAAATATATTTTCTAGTGTGATAGTAACACTTTTTCTAAAAGCCCATTGGGTGAAACAGATTGGTCTGGTCTGTCTTAAAATAGCATTCCTTTCTTCGTAGAACAGCAGTGATCAGGCAGCATAATACAGCTTTGTGTTTTATTGAAATTTCTTCTGAAAACACTTTAAACATCTGTACTCTAGCAGTCCTATGAGACAAATTATTATTTATATTCTCTGACAGCTGGAATAAATGATACTTCTGTGGTCTTGTTTCTGTACTGATCCTGGTCTTATACTGATATATTTACATATGCACGTTTTGACCACTAGGTTATATTTGAGCCATGAAACCATGTTACCATTTTTTTGTGAAGTAATTTAAAATCTTTATTTGTCATGTTATTTGTTTCTATGCATCTTTGTGCTTGAACATTGAAAAGGAATTAAGAACTTGATTCCATACATAAACTTATTCCTGCTGTAGTTGATTTGGCAGTCCCTTTGTTAGAATTTAGCATTTTCTTTAGGAAACAAAGAATGATCTAAGTTCATAAAGTGCGTATAATTTTAAGAAGCTGTAATTCCAGTCTTTAACATGATGTAAGTCCACTGTGTCAGAATGCACACTGAATGCACACATATTTAAGCACACTGAAACAGTAATTCTGTTGGTGGGGGTTTTCTTACAATAACCAAGTCTTTGATAGAGGTAAAAATAACTTTACTAAAAATTACCTCAGGATTTTTTTTTTCCTTCAAAGCAAGCAGTGTTCCTGTTCCTTTTGATCCAACTTAATAATACTGAAGTACACCTAGAGGCGGTTTTAAATTTGAGTTGTAGAAAATCACCTTTTTGACAAGTGATTGATATAAAACCAGCTTTATTCCTTTTATTGACAGATGACTCAACCAGATGTTCTCTTACTTGTGCAAGAAAGTCTTCGGAACAGTGGTAAGAAAAAATTGCTGCCTTCTCGATTTCATTAAACTATTGCTGCTTAGTATTGTTGAATTTCACCTCTGCTGAACAGATACACCACATGCTATTCTTTTTTTAGTAAGATAGGAGACTGAAAAATACTGCAGAAAAGAATACATTGGCAGAACTACTTTTGGTTTGGTGTTCAGTGTGATGAGGGCTGAAGTTCTGTTATTTTTGATGATGTGAGAAACTGCTAGAGGGAGGCTTTCTTCTACATTTTAAGTGAAGACGACATTACACATGAGATAGACTCTGCTGTCTTCCCCAGCCTGCTCTGTTAGCCATGCACAGCACAGAAAGTAGCCTAAGTTCCTTAACGTGTAACAGAAACCCAGTAATGTACTTTCACATTGTGGTCTCTTTTCCTATAATTACGTCCACATGCCTGTTAGTGCCTGTGATGACCGTATACAGATGCCTGCATACAGACACATGGGGTTTTTTTCTGGTAATGAGTGTAACTGTGCATTAATACAGGCAAGTAAAGTTTAAGATCCTTTAAAAAAATACACTTGCTCAAACTAATTCAAGCATATGCAGGTAAGAAAAAAATTAAAATATTGGCTAGGGGGGTGAAAACTCTTGTTCTTTTTAAATGTGGATTGCAAAACGTAGCTTTGCTGCTTTCTCACCTTGCTTTGTGCCCACAGTTGGGGAACCAGACCATATGGTTCAAAACATGTATATTTCCCGACTTAGATTTTCTCAGTGGCACCCCCACCATAGTTGTATGTGCATTTTATTGTCTGGACCATTATGGTTTTTGAGAATGGAGTTATTTTTCAGTCAGAGTAGAGGAATGAAGACCTAGATCTTGTAAGAAGTTAGGATTTCTGATGTATCTCAAAAGCAAGTAATATTTGCATTAACATGTTGTGCAAAGTCTTCTCTGTGAGTGAGAAGATACAGGCATAGGGTATTAGGTGTTTGAGGTACCCCAGTGGCAAAAGCAAGATAATTTTCAATGAAATTAGGCGTACAGGTGGCTAAGTAACATCACAAAAATCTTGTCATTTCAGAATTTTTTAGAATCTAGCATTGTTTGATAGTTTCCTCTCTTCATGGCCCAGTGGGGCATCAAAAAATAAGTCCAGTTTGGGTCAATAAACATCACTTAGAGAAAGGACCCGGGCTGCTGGCAGCTGAATCATATTTGGAAAATTATATGAAGAATAAGAAGAAAAAAAATAGGAAAAGCTAGCAAAAAGACATTACATCATGTAGGGAAGCCTGTTCTGCATTTACATAAGTGTAGAATTTTACTCTGTCAGATAGTGTAGAATTTACACTGTCAGATAACCAGGGAGAACAAATTTCTTTCTGACATAACACTCTGGTTTTTTATTTTTCACACTAACGTTGTTCCACAGGTCTTGTCCTTCTGTCTGTATGCCTGAATTACTGAAGCCAGCTCTTAAGCCAAAATATACTTTCTTAATTATACCTACTGTGTATATATGAATTTTGAAAAGTTGTAGTTTTCCTCAGTATTTTCCTAGTAGTGCTTATTGTATAGACCATATTCTTCCCATCACATGTGAAACACTTAAATTAAGCCCGTCACTCTTGTAAATTATCACATGAGCTTTATTATTCTCAACATTGGTCGGTGTATTAGAAGCTGAAATTCTACCTGTACTCCTCTAGTTGCAACCAGTTCAACATGTTTTTTGTCAACACCATGCTTAATGTGGCTTCTTCCTTTTCTCTCTCCCACTTAGAATCTTTTACGGAAGTTGATGCAGATTTCCATGCTAGAGTACCAGTGGTGGTGTGCAGAGAAAAGCAAAGGTCTCGGTTGTCACTTTGTGTGTTCTAATAGTATATAGCAATGTAAATTATATTACCAACACCTGATAAATGACGTTTCTGTACTAAATTATTACAGTTCCATGGATCTTGAAACACAAACTAACACTCATGGGCAAGTCATTCCTAGCCTAGAATAAGAGGGTAAGGGTTGTTCTGTCCTCAGCTGTGTATTTCCCAACCCCCTTCAACCATTATGGCTTCCAGCATGTACCCTTACCCTTCCATTTGGGTTTATTGCTTAAGCAGAAACTTTCCTTTCTTATAGGTAGTGTACATACCATATTAAATTATAGATTTCTGTAAGGATAAGAACAGTTTGCTTAGTTTTGCTAGTATTTTGAGAACAAGTGAAAAAGATTTTATTTTGCCCATTTGATTAATATCAATTAAGATTCATGAAACATTCTGTGAACAGCTACTGATAAAAATATTACCAGTTATTTGCTGCTACCTTGCTTTTTCAGTGTTTAAAAATATTTTATGTTCTGTGAAAACAGCATAGAAACTGTTTGATAGTGGGTGTGGTATGGGAAGATATTTTTATTTCATGAGGGAAATTAATACTATAACTTTTTCAATTCAATAAATTCATATAATTAGAAAAAATATTTAAATTTGAATTGTATCTTAAAACACTTCTGCAGAAAATTATGCATATATTCTCAACCTAACTATAAATCAAATTAGTATTGCATGCTGCTTTTCATGCAGAGAAGCTGTCTTTGAAAGGCTGTTAAGTCTTTCCTCACAGCCTTCTGCTACACTGTTCTGTGAGGTGTTATCTGACCTATGGGTGTTCTTATGAAACCTCCAAGATCTTTTGTTTCTTTTTGGATTTTAGTGGCCTTATTTGTAAAGTGAGTGCAGGGAATGAGAACGCTTGTCTGACAACAAACCATTTAGCTACACTTGGAAAGCTGGAACCTACTATTGTACCTTTAGTGATTGCCTTCAGGTACTGGGCAAAGGTGAGAGTCATTTATATTCTCTTATCTGTGAATAAGTATTGAATGAACTTTGATATTATGCCTGTAGTTATGGTTTAGAAAACAGTTGTTGAAACAGTCCTTTGAAAAAGAGTTGGAATAAGAACATAAGTTTTTATAAATTGTAAATTTTATAAACTATATAATTATCATTCGTGTGTGATAATGTTCCACTAAATTTAAAAAATGGAATTTTAAGTTTCATTCAGTGGCGCACAGACTAAGTATCCTGCTCTGTTACCAAACTAGTTAGAGGAATGTATATGAAATGGAATTGCTAGTTTCTCATGAACTAAATCCACCATGAAAAAAAAAAAAAACCCTGCCTCTATTGTAGATGAAAACAGTCTTGTGAATTAACATAACTTGTTCTAAAATTTGTGTGTCTGCAATTAAAATATTAATTTTAAAAATGGAAAAACTTTTGACTTGTACTGTATCTATGCAAAAGCAGCTATCATTTTTTGAAAATGTGCTGTATACTGTGTTTTGCGAGTCTGTATCCTATGGCTCTTACACTGAAAACGTTGTGGTAGTATGGTAGTAACTGCAGTAAATATGCAGGCCTTGAGAACAAATTCCATGTGGTAAGAGCTCAAAGGTATCTGTGTTCCTGTCGGTATTCCATGTGACTGACTTCTGAACAGTAATTAAAAGAATATTTTTCATAGTATCACTTGAAACTTTAATGACTGGACAATTTGTTCTTACAGTTGTGCTGTGTTGATCATCCTGAAGAGGGAGGCTTGTCACCTTATGTGTTCGCTTTAATGGTTATTTTCTTTCTACAACAGAGGAAAGAGCCTTTTCTACCTGTCTATTTGGGATCATGGGTATGTGTATTAATACACTGAATAGTATGAATGAGAGGACCAGTCTCTTGTGGTGGTATATAATCTGTCAGCTTTATGCTACTCTGAGCAAGCCATAAGTGAGCCATTCCTGCAGGAATTAAGAATGTGAATTCATCATCATTCAATGACTAAACTTAACTTTAGTATGCCTAGCTGTAAGGTTGCATTTCACAATCCTAGTCATTGAAGGAAGTGTTCTGTTGCCCCTTCTGTAAATAAGGAGAGCTGGGTATTGAATAAAGCGTTTTGCAACAATTTACTTCCTCTTTTTTTCAGCTTTGCTTCCAGACTCTTGAGAACTCAATCCACATAGCTATATCCCACAATAGTGTGTTGGAATTTGACATCTAATTCTCCAAAACATAGACCATGGTTGGGGAGCATGCTGGTGTGATGCCTGCTGAAGGGATCACATTTGGAGTTTAGAGCATGTATTTCTTGGGTTTAGAGACTGAAATGCATCTTTATGTCAGGAGTTGTATTATGGATGCCAATCCAGAATCCAGTTCTCTAGGACACCATTTACGTATTATATTCATGGCACCCATTTTTGTACTTAGAATCTCCTGTTATGTTTAGTGTGCGTGTTGCAGTTCCTGTAACTAATTACATGAACCTTGCAGTTAACAATTTTCTCTAGTATGTTACTGACTCATTTGGAAGCGTCTCCACTCTCTGAACTGAATGAGAAAAATGTCCTGTTGTGTATGGCCATGTAATTAAAAGATGAATATTTTTGCTTGTCTGATGTGCATAGAAAAGGTTGCATGACACAAAATCACAGTATTTTCTGTTCCGGTGCCTGGTCACCCACACAGTAAAGAAGTTCTTCCTCATATTCAGGTGGAACTTCCTGTGTATCAGTTTCTGCCCATTGCCTCTTGTCCTATTGCTTGGCACCACCTGGATCCATCCTCTTGGCACCCTCTCTTCAGATACTCAGATATGGATGAGGTCCTCTCTGAGTTGCCTCTTCTCAAGGCTGAACAAGCTCAGCTCCCTCAGCCTTTCCTCATAAGTGAAATGCTCCAGTCCTTTAATTATCTTTGTAGCCCTTTGCTGGACCCACTCCAGAAGCTCCATGTCTCTCTTGTCCTGAGGAGCCCAGAACTGGACACAGCACTCCAGATGTGCCTCACCAGGGCACAGTAGAGGGGCAGGATCACCTCCCTTGACCTGCTGGCAGTGCTTTTCCTAATGCTCACCAGGACACCATTGGCCTTTTTGGCCACCAGGGCACACTGCTGGCTCATGGCCAGCTTGTTGTCTACCAGGACCCCCAGGTCCTTCTCCACAGAGCTGCTTTCCAGCAGATCAGCCCAAGCCTGTGCTGGTACCTGGGGTCATTCCTCCCCAGTTCAGGACCCTGCATTTGCCTTGGCTGAGTTTCAGACAGTTCTCTGCCCATCTCCCCATCCTGTCAAGGCTGCACTCTGGCAGCTGCTCCCAGCTTTGTGTCATCAGTGACCTGCTGAGGAGGCATCTTTCCCCATCTGTCTGAGTCACTACTGAACAAATTAAATAACACTGGGCCCAGTATTGACCCTTGGGGGATAGCACTTGTGACAGGCCCATGTTTAGACCCTGTGCCACTAATTACAACCCTCTGGGATCTGCCATTCATCCAGTTTTCAGTCCACCTCACTGTCCATACTTCCTGAGTGTGGACACAAGCGTACCCCTCCAAGAGCACTGAGTTCTTGAGAGTTTTTTGCAGAGAAGTATGGGGAGAAGAGAGAAAAACGTTGGGGCACATTCTAGACCTGGAACAGGTGTTTTTAAACTTTGTTCTACTATGATGTGAGGACTAAAATTTAAAGTTCACACGATGTTTAGTTCTATGGGTTTGTTTTTCATTTCCTCTAGATTGGAGGATTCTCGTCAAACAAATTAACTAATTTTCATCTGAGAGAAGTCAAGAATGATGCTGTGGTTTGGGAACACATCCCCACTGATGATTCTGATTTGCCACAAGAAACCTCCCCTAGAAGGGGCAAGGTCTGACCTTTTATATAATTATTTCTGTAGCAGTCTAGCAGTCATTGCTGTTCTTAGAACAAAATTTCAGTTTTGTGTTTATGTTTCAAAACCTTGAGCTGAACTAAGACTGCTTGCTTCAAGGCCTGTTGTGCTTAGCTCTTTGTGCTAAGGAGCTGGTAGGAAAATAATTTCAAACTCTTAGATAAGACCCTGAATTTTAATCTATCAGGGATAATATAGTTTACAGAGTTGGAGCAGTTTTCTCTTGGAATGAGATTAAGCATATGAAAAATATTTCCTCTTTGCTTTTAACTGTTCTTACAAATCATTTCTATCATAACAGCCTTGTAAAAAACTATCACGATGTGATTGCATGTTGCGACAGTTAACAATTCAGCCTATACTTTGCTGAAAAATAGGCTATGTAATCCATTCTGTCTGGTTAGATGAGATATGCTTCTCTCTTTGAAATTTATAATTACGGCATAAACGCTTAAAGAAGCAATTGTTTTTGATTATTGATGCTAGTCTTTACCATTGCTGCAGCCTTTCATTTTGAAATTTTATACAATCTCTTCCACCCTTTTAATTGCAGTTTTTATTGCAATTGGAGGAGTAGAGAAGCAATGATACATTCTGTCATACTAGGTTACAGATGAAATAAAGGAAGTGTAACAGTTGAACGCCTGCGCACTAAATATTATTTAAGGTTTTCTTCTGTAATTGACAGGTTCCCTTAGTGTTTGATTTAGATCAGCAGTGTTCAGCACCTGTTGGTCAGCTCTGGCTTGAACTGCTTCGTTTCTATGCTTTGGAGTTCAATATGGCTGATTTGGTTATTAGCATACGACTCAAAGAACCAGTGTCTCGTGAATCAAAGGACTGGCCTAAAAAGCGCATCGCTGTGGAAGGTATATAAATATCTCTCAACAAACTTCAGATAACTGTAATTTTTGTAAGGTGCTGACTTGGCTATTCATACTGTGTGTAACAACTTCGAAATTTTTAATATTGGACTGGTTATAGCAGAATATTTTTTCCAAAAAAATCAGTTTTTCTATTGGGTATTATTTTCAACATTATCAGAAATAATTAAATGAGCTTAAAAATTGTCTTCAGCACAACTCATAGATCTTGTGTCCTTACACAGTGTTTAAGAGTAACTAGCAAATCAAACTCTGTAAGGGTATAAGTGTATTCTTTTTTAAAGAAATTAATTTTTTCACTGCTGGCTCACTTCTTTCTTCTAGACCCATATTCAGTCAAAAGGAATGTGGCAAGAACTCTCAACAGCCAGCTGGTGTATGAATATATTCTTCACTGCCTGAGAGCAACTTACAAGTATTTCGCCTTGCCTCACAAAAAAACTGCAAAATGGAGCAAAATACCCTCTTCAAATGCAAGTGAGGAGAAATCCCAAATGCTGGACCATGGGAAAGATGCTATAAAGCATGAAGATTCTGACTTGCAAAACTTAGATAGTAGAACAAACACAGCCGTAGTACAAGATTGCATAACAGAGACTACATGTATGCCCAAGGAGCATAAAATTGATCCTTCAAAACTGTGCGATGGCTCAGAAAGTTTCACAGAAGAAGAATTGGCTGATGATATAAGTCATCTGGGAATTACCCATGAAGATTCAGACTGTATAATTGAGGAAATTATTTCTGGAGATAATGAGGATTTTAAACCTAGTTGTGAAGAGACAGAGAGTGAAATTGAAGATGAAGAAGAGGAGGAGGATGAAGAACACGAACAACAAAAAAGACGATGGAATAGTATTTTGGCTGCTGAGCAGACAGTTGATGAAGACAGTGACAGTGGCGATCTCCCTGTTACAGTGAATGAGCATGATGTAGAGACATGTAGTACTTCAGACTTAGAAGGTTTTCAAAACATTGCACTGACAGAGAGTGATGAATTTGGCTTGGAGTGCAGTGGTATAACAGATGACAAGATTGACATTGATGAGGATAGTAGCACTGAAGGTACTGATGAACTGGATGAATCTCCACAAAAATTCCCGTGTTCGGCACAGAGTCAGATTTCCCAAATGATTAACTCAGATGATGAAGAGGAAGAGGAGGAAGCACCAAGTCTTCTAAATCAGAGAGAATGCAGTGTTACCATTAGAGCTGGAGGTGAACTAGATAACACATATACTGGATCTGGAGATGATGATGCACTGTCAGAGGAAGATGATTTTTCCATCCCCAGTAAATATGAGAACAAACATTTCCAAGAAAATGTAGCTGGACCTCTGAGAATCAATTTGAATCAAGAATATCTTACTGAGCAAGGAAGCCTTTCTGAAGAGAACACAGCAGTAGAACAGTGCTTAGAATCTGAACTTTTTTATCAATTCAATAAACAAGCTTTTACAAAGGGCAAGGTAAGCAAGCTGTATCAGAACGTAAACATACTGCTTATGTTCTGTTAGAAGTTATATGAAAGTGTTGCTCAAATTCATTAAAGTACTAGCGTTTTTAAAACAATCTTGCTTTTTGTTCATGCAGTCTCCTACAGTAGTATGTAGCTTGTGCAAACGGGAAGGTCATTTAAAGAATGATTGTCCAGAAGACTTCAAGAAGATTGAGCTTGACCCACTACCACCACTGACACCCAAGTTTTCAGTTATTCTAGATCAAGTTTGTGTCCAATGTTACCGTAAGTTTTTTCCTTTGAATATTGTTGTGCCACAGAAAATGAATCAGAAAAAAATAATGAAATACCCACAGGCCAATGGTGTTCTAAGGTGACAGTTTATTTGCTACATTGCCTCCAGCTCTTAGATACAATTCTAAGACTTGGCTTAATGCTAATGGCCTTAATAGAACTGCTGAACAGTTTGTGTCTAGAGAACTAGAAAATGTTCAGATTTGTCTTCCAGCTGGCTGGCTGATTACTTGTACAGGAGAATATATTTTCTGAGAGTCTAATTTTGGGTGGAGTTTTTGACTGATACTTTTATATTTGGCTGATTTGAATTATTTTAACTGTTCCTAAACTTGTGGTTTTTCATAAACAAAGACTTCAGTGTTCTAGAAAAAATAGTGTCAAAATACTGTTTCGTAACACTTCTCCACTTTTGTTCTTTTCAGAGTGACCCAACTTTCCTCCTTTCTCTCTCGCCATTTCTGACCAGACAAAATGCATTATTTGTCTAATTAATGTTTTTCTTTGAACAGGTATTTCTCTTCTACTTCATCCTTGCTTTCCTTCCTTCACATGTGAATTTTCTCTTTCTTTTTCTCTTTACCTTCCCCTGCCCCACTGTAAACCCCTCTCTATTTTCACTTGAATCTTTACTGCTTGCTCTTTCTACAGAACAGTTGCCTAAATTCTTGTCTTTTTTTCTTTTTTTTTTAAAGATGATTTTGCTCCAAATATAGTAGAGGATCAGGCTCGGGAATATATAAGACAAAGCTTGGAAATCTTCATTAGACAGGATTTCCCAGGTAATTAGGCCATTCTGACTTCATATTTATACTTTCGATTGTTCATACTTGAGTGTTTTCCAAGAAAACATCATTTCAGTATAATAAACACTTTCGTTTTGAATGTTGAACCCATACTGTTGCTCAGCATAGCAATACTTCATTACGTTGTGTTTTGTTCTAAGTCTTTCAAGGCTTTTAAATTTTTTTTTATTTATCATATATAGCACACATTAGTAGGAAGGAACAACAGCAAGTTAAGAAAAACAATCAAAGCAGAAGTGGAATAGTTTTATATTTGTTATTTTAACTGAATATATTAATTAGACTGATTTTTGTAACTGCTCTTACGAACAAGTTTTTTGTAGTACTTCTTACTGAAACTTACTGAGCTTGGAATATTTTAAAATATAGGCACAACATCTGGCCTATTTGCAGAACCTAGGTATTTGATTTTTTCTGTTGTTTGTTTCTGGAGTTCTTACCTGTACTACCTGGACTTCAGTTCATGGTCTTTTAAAATGAGAAGAAGATTTTTTTTGGGTGGAGCCAGATATATACCTTATCCTGAGCATCTCTGTACAAAGCATTTTTTAATCAGATGTCAGCTTGAACCTAATTGCTGATGATTTCATTATTGGAAAACCTAACTTGTTTCTGGATTTGTCAGAGTGCTTATTTGAACCAATAATAGTAGAGATTCCTTTCTCAAAAGCAAAGTTGATCAGAAAATTTTCATGTACCACAGAAATATAATAATGTTTTCATGCCTGTATTAGCAGACATGCAATGGTTTGAATACAATTTGAGATTCTGTGTTATATATAATTTGAGATTCTTTGTTGATATATGGCTGTAATACAACACACGCCTTACAGGAACTAAGCTGGATTTGTTTGGCTCTTCAAAAAATGGCTTTGGCTTCAAACAAAGTGATCTTGATATCTGTATGACAATAGATGGTCTGGAAACTGCTGAGGTAGGTTGAGAAGTTTTTAGTTTTATGGTTGAATAAATGCAAAATTTTCGTATATTGTGTATCTAGTAACAAATTCATTATTTTATAGAAGTTTTTAATATCAGAAGAAAATACTACGGTACTACTAAGGCATATTATTTCAGGGGTGTTTTCTGTTGGCCTAGTCATGAGTCTAAGAATAAAGTAGCCAGTTTCCTCCTGAATTCTGCATTTCTAGCTTTATTTGTGCAGATAAATAACATTCTTTATTGCATAAACAACTAGGAATGGGAAACAATGGAAGAGCACATCAGTCTCCTTTCATGCCTCATATCAGCTTTTTAAAAGTTTTCATTATTATGTTATCAGCTGTTGATTTTACAATGCTATTTTGAAACAATTTCTTGTATTCACATAATTCCATAAGAACCATTCAGTTATACAGCTTTAAGCATAATGGCACATAATAAAAGATTTGTCTAAAATATTTGCAGCAGATACATCTTTCAGCTTTTTTTCTTAATGTCTTAGGGACTTGATTGCATCAGAATCATTGAAGATTTAGCAAAAGTTCTCAAGAAACAGTCAGGTAACTTTCTGGAAAATCAAAATAAGTGATTCTGGTTTTGTTACTTCATTTGCTGTAGTGACATTCTGGGGCACTTTACATGAAAATCATTAGGATACTACTAGATCAAAGAGCTTATGTTGGTGGGAGTGAGGTTAAATATTGTGAACGTTTGGATTTATTTTTTTTGTATATGTAGGTCTTCGAGGTTATAGTGTTATAGGACCACATGTGAACTGGACAGATAGTATTTTCATAACCTGCATGCATAAGAACAACAATCTAAGACTTGAAGCTTCAATTTAGTAATTACTTGTATGTTCAGTGCACAATAAGTTGATAGTAAAAGGTATTCTGATACAAGTCTACAATGTGAATCCTGTTTTTTCTACAAGAAATCATGAATTTTATAGTGCTCGTTTTGGTGTATCTCCAGTGAATTGTAATGAACTATCATTTTTCTCTTAAGCTTATTTCTCTATAAAGAAATTCTATACTCTTATTTAGACTGACCTTTATTTTTTGAGGGGACTAAACATACATTTTTATAAATTATATTTAGCAGATTTATCATGTTTGACAAATTGCTAAAATCACTGTTAAAACATAACTGAAATACAAATTTAGTGTCAACTAAGATTTAATTTGTAGCCTTTTTGCTACAGTTGGAAGTTATTTGATACTGTGTAGGACTGTATTGTAGCCATTCAATAATAAAACATTTCATCCTAGGTTTAAGAAATGTCTTGCCTATAACAACTGCTAAAGTCCCAATTGTCAAATTTTTCCATGTCAGAAGTGGTCTTGAAGTAGACATCAGTTTATATAATACTCTGGTAAGGTTATCTCCTTTTTTATTTTATGTTTTGTAACCAAAAACTGAGGATTTGTTTCTTTAGACTGAAGTGATTGTTTGGATGAGATTCAATAATCAGCTGTTTCCAACTACCTATTGCAGTTTTATATTTCAAAGAAACCTCTTTGGTTTTGTTTGACTATGAGTGGAGTCAGCTGCACAGTTGTGACTTTAAAGTTGTCACTTCCCTAAGAAAATCTGTTAGTTCTTCGTAATAGTAAGAAATAGTAGTTTAAGTATTTTAAGTCTTTCTTAAATGAGAGACCAAATAATGTAACTTCAGCTTTTTTAGACTCCACTTAGCGTCATGGCTCTTGCCCAGCCTTGAGACATGAAATAGTGATTTTGAACCCAGCTTGCCTGAACAGTAACATACTAGAATTTACAAAAAAANATTATTATTACACCCACTCACTCTAAAAATTCAAATTTTAAAATATTAAAAAAAAAAAAAAAAAAAAAAAAAAAAAAAAACCAAAACAAAAAAACAACGAAATAAAAACAATTTACATGTTCTTGGCCAAACATTTTAAAACCCGGTTTTGTTGTTTTGTGTATTTCAATGTCTCTGAATTTCAGAGCCCTGTTCCGTGAAACAGCAAAGGAAAGTTAAGGCTTAGAGACAATTTTTAAACTTACTGGAGATATTTTATGAGCTCACAGGGAGTGTTGAGGAAGATACCTCAACCACTAAGTGTGAAAGTTTTCTCCTTGGAGTTATGCATCTGTATGTGTCCATTGGTAGCTCTTACAGATCCAGACTGAAATCTCTTGGTTCAAGTAGTTACCTTCTACCAAATATTTTGAAACTGTAATAGGAGATTAATGCTTCTTGGTTTGAAGTATTGTTCTGTGAATGCTGCTTTGTACCATTTCTACACAGATTAAGGAAGGTGATTGGCTTTTAACAGAGCAAGTGATAACCTCATTGTTGAATGCTTCCTTTCTCAATATATAATCCTACTATGCATGGCTTCACATATGCATTTCTTGAGGACACAACTTAGAGTTTTTGTTTTTCGTGTTTTCAGCTTATTTCCTTCATGACTTTAGAGCTTCTTTATTTTCTACATGACTTTCTTATTTTTGTAGGCCTTGCATAACACCAGACTTCTGTCATCATATGCAGCTATTGATCCTAGAGTAAAATATCTGTGTTACACAATGAAAGTCTTTACAAAGGTGAGTGTATTTCAGACATTCTAGAAACAGTAGTTCCTGCAGCAAGGGATGATCACCTTAAAAGATAAAAATCGTGTTTCTTTTTTTAGATGTGTGACATTGGAGACGCATCTCGAGGTAGCCTGTCATCTTATGCATATACTCTTATGGTGCTTTATTTTCTTCAGCAGAGAAATCCACCAGTCATCCCTGTTCTTCAAGAGGTACAGTATATCGGAAAGAAATAAGTAACTGTACACAGTATTGATCAGAAGAATGTCAATGCTGAATATGAAAAGCTCTTCTAATGAGTTTTAATATTATTCTTTCAGATCTACAAAGAACCAAAAAAGCCTGAAATTTTAGTTGATGGCTGGAATGTATATTTCTTTGAAAAGATAGAGGAGTTGGTGAGTAAATCAGGCTAATTGGAAATGGTGTTACCTGTAGCTTGGCAAATAAATAGAAATTTCTTCTAAAGATATTGTTCCCAGATACAGAGGTTGAATATTGTGATTTAACCCCAGCTGGCAACTAAGCGCCACACAGCCACTCTCTCATTCCCCCCCATGCCTTCCCTGGTGGGAAAGCAAATTAAAAAAAAAGAAGAAAAGAAGTAAAATTTATGGGTTGAAATAAAAACACTTTATTAATTGAAACAAAATAATAATCCTCATACTTCTAATATATGATAATAATATGATAATGTTATGTATGTAATAATATGATAATGTTATGTAATGTTATGTATGATGATATGATAATGTATGATAATGTATAATAATAATAGTAAGTAGTAGTAGTAATGGTAATAATTAATAGAGAGAGAGGACTAAAAGCCTAGAGAAAGAAGAGATGCCCAATACAACTGCTCAGCAGCTGCTGACTGATGCCCAGCCCATCCCTCAGCAGCAGTCAGCATCTCCTGGCCAGTTCCCCCCAGTTTATATACTGGGCATGACATTCTGTGGTATGCAATATCCCTTTGGCCAGTGCAGGTCAGCTGTCCTGGTAGAGCTCTCTCCTGGCTTTTTGTGCCCCTGCTGGCTGGCAGAGCATGGGAACCTGGAAAGTCCTTGACTTCGGGTAGGTACTACTGAGCAGCAGCTAAAATATTAGTGGGTTATCAGCGTTATCAACATTATTCTTATGCTAAATCCACAACACAGACTATACCAGCACTAAGAACAAAATTAAATCTATCCCAGAGCAAATACAAGAATGGAAGTGAAGTAGCTGCTGTTCTGAAAATCCCATTCCTGTATTGTAGAGCTTTTAGAATATGGTTGGTTGTAATTCATCTGTAAAAAAATAAACTCCAAAATCTGACAGAATAGATCACAAAATTATTTTAAGGTGTTAAGGATGATTAATTGTTCTTTATGTCGCTCTGGGTGAGGATAACTCTTACTACCTGTATATGTCGTCATATCTAGTTAATTCCATTGAATAATTTTGTTGTATACAACTCATAAAGTGAATTAATAAATTCTTTTTTTAAGAGGCAAAACCTAATGCCAGAAGTTCTATTAATTCTCCACTTTTGTTGTTAATAGATTAAAAAATATACCATTTAAAACCAATATTGGATTATCAATACCAATTATGAAAGGAAGTATTCTAGTTTAACTCCGTTGTTTTTCTGTATAAAATAAATTATAGAAATATATTATGGAAATTATGAAAATCATTCTGCTTAATGTAAGCACTGGATGTAACAGTATTTTTGTCATTTTAGTCAGTTGTTTGGCCAGACTATGGGAAAAACACTGAATCTGTTGGGGAACTGTGGCTGGGACTTCTCCGATTCTATACAGAAGAATTTGATTTTAAAGAGCATGTCATTTGCATTAGGAGAAAAAGTCTGCTTACAACTTTCAAGAAGCAGTGGACCTCCAAATATATTGTAATTGAAGGTAAAAGCATATGAAGTACAGTAATATACAGAACTTCTTTAACATGAAGATTTTGCTTTTTCACAAGGCTTTTATTTTTTTATTACTAAATTATAAGTTGTAATTTGCTCATGTTTTGAAATCATCACAAAATTGCCACTGAGTTTCGGTAGTGCTAAAAGTTATTCTTAAGGGGGTTTTTTTGGCTACTGAAAAGAAGTTGCAAAGCAAACTTCATATTTTTCATTATGAATTAAAAGGCAGAAAAACAAATGTAACGAAATCCTTTGGCAAAGAAATTAACTATAATGCCATTGAGGTTTACTCAAAAATTCTAAGTTTAGCTGAGCCCATATTTACTTAAATGATTTAACTCGGTATGTGATTATGCTGTTGAGTATCACTGTGATCTCTGACAGAGAAAATGCAGTGACATATTACAGAAATGTTCTGCAAACTGTTTTCTGGCCCATTTCATTTTCATGGAAAGAATTTCTACTCTCCTGTCTGCACATGAATGCCTGTCATGTTTTTTTCTACAGATCCCTTTGATTTGAACCACAATCTTGGAGCTGGATTATCAAGAAAAAGTAAGTCTTCTGGTAACAATTTCAGTTACAAAGACCTTGTCTTATGTCCTTGCCTTGGATCTTATTTTACATTCTGATTTGATATTTAGATGATGATTTCAGTTTGGGTTTTTTTTCTTCCACAGTGACAAATTTTATAATGAAGGCTTTTATCAATGGCAGAAGGGTATTTGGTACCCCTATAAAAATATTTCCTAAAGAATACCCATCAAAAATGGTAAGTTCCTTCTCCGAGGAGCATGTGTGTGCTCTTTGGCATATAACTTAGCCTTTACAGGAGTAGGGTTGCACTCACTTTAAGATCTTTCTCTTAAATTTCCACACTACTCTAAAAATCTTCATGGGAGTTACTGCTGAGTACCATTTTAATGTCATTTGCATGTAAAATATGTTGGTATGCAGAATACTAGTCAAATCAGACTTTCATTTTACAGATTTATGTATTTTAGTCCAAATCAAAACCAGCTTAGCATTTCTTAAAACTGCAGTTTTATAAAAGAGTGTGCACAGTTGGTGGTCAGTAGGCTGCCTGTCAAAAAGGAGGTCAGTGGCCTCATTAGGTCACTGTTAATTCATTAGGTCTTTCAGGGTTCGGCTACAGACCCCAAGTGTATTCTTTTCTGTAACTCTTACTGCTGTTTAAACACTCTTTTGTATCTGTCTTGATTTCCAAGTGTTTGGATTTTCATTTTTAAATTATTTAAATGATTTTTGAATTATTAATGTGATTTCTTCTACAGGAGTACTTTTTTGATCCTGAGGTACTAACCGAAGGAGAATTGGCACCAAATGATAGGTGCTGCAGAACTTGTGGTAAAATTGGCCATTTCATGAAAGATTGTCCCATGAGACGAAAGTGAGTACAGTATTGGCATCTCTGTGTAACTTTTTTCCTTAGGTTTGTTTAGGAAAGGTTAGGATAGTAATGCTAAAGCAAAACTTGTACGTGCTGCAGATGATTTCCTGAGCTTAAATTAAAATGTACCAGTACCTGTTCTGGCAGTGGTGGATGGTGTTGCTGTAGAACAGTTAACTTAAGGTATCAGTGTCGACTCTTCACTTCATTATACAGGAAAGGAGTAGTCAAAGAGAATCTAAGTATTCAGCAGAGCTGAATAACTGTGTGCTGTGAAAAGGACTCATGGATACATTTTTTCTTTTTGTTTATTTAATAGCTTCTAATACCAGAATTGTGCTGCTCCTAGCAAGACACAGTTTTGTCAAGTTCACAGAATCATGCAATTCCTATCAAAAGCAAGGCAAGAATGTCACAGCATTATTTTTCATAAGCACACATGTATGAGAATGATGTCCTGTTTTACATCCTGTCCCTGAATAGCCACATCCAATATTCAATGACTCTTTTCTTGCAACAAATGAATGGCTGAATGGCTAAATGGCTTTTGCTGTTCTTCCTCTTATGAAATGTCTAAACTTAAAATTCATCCTTTAATTTTGTTTTCTATTTGAGACAAAGCTCTTTAAAGACTTCATGTCTATAAAATAGTGAAATCTTGAAAACCTTTATGCTCATTTGTAAGGTGGATGGAAATACCTAACCATTGTTTAGAATCTATTTATGTTAAAAGCTGTCATTAAAAATCATTTGCACTTGCCTGTAACTAAGATAAAAAAAAGCTACTAACATCATGTTGGATGAAGTGGCTGTTCCACTTCACATTAGAGATTTGTGAACTTACATTGTTGATTCTGGTAATTTAGAAATTTACTCAACTTTAGCTAATGCAAGCACAGTAGCTGATCATAGTTTGAAATTAAAGAGTGCTAAAGGTGGTGTGAAAGTCTACTCAATGTCTAAACTGCTGTCTTACCTCTGGATTTTTGATCTTCCTTTCTGAAGTGAAACACCAGTTCATTGCACATACTCAGCACATTCTATACAGCGTTAGAGGGAAAGTATATGGGATTATGCATCTAAGCGCAGAAATGCCGTATGGTGTATAATCACTGATACATTTGAGTGCTCTGTTCAGCCATTCATTGCAAAAGGGAGTGCTGTCTATGAAGGGCAAACTAGTTGTTTTCTGTAGTCTCTTCTCATGCATTCCCTCAGCATCTGCAGTTGTTATATAAGAGATGTTAGAGCACATACCTGCCCTGCTCTGGTAATGCTCATTTGGGGACTGGACTTGTTTACGATTTTGTCCTTTTGGGTTTTTTTTTTCCTGAACGTGGTTCTTCTGATGTCCTTAACAGTCTTCTATAGCAACCAGTTCCGTAAGTGTTCTGACTGATGTGTAAAATAGTACTTTCCTGTATCTGTTTAAAGCTAATCTTAGTTATCCAATAACTTGCTGAGTGTGCACTTAATCCATTTGTCTATGTCCCTAAGAAAGATGTTAAATAATGTTGGTCCCAATACAGCCCCCTGAGGAACACCATTCATCACTGGTGTTCACATGGACATCAAGACATTGACCACAATGCTTGCAGTGAAACTATATAGCCAATTCCTTATCCACTGAGGGGTCCACCTATCAAATCCATGTCTTTCCGTTTTAGAGACAAGGATGTTGTGTAAGAAAACATGTCAAATGCTTTGCAGAAGTCCAGGTACATGATGTCAGTCACTCTTTCCTTACCCACCATTTCTATAACCCTCTTATAGAAAGCTACCAGATTTCTCAGGCATGATTTGCTCTTAGTTGAAGGCATGTTGGCTGTCACCAGTTGCCTCTCTGTTTTCCACGTGCCTTAGCGTAGTTTCCAGGAGGATCTGCTCCATGATCTTACCAGGCAGAGGTGAGACTCACCAGCCCATAGCTCCCCAGGTCTTCCTTTTTTTATGCCTTTTTTTAAAAAAAGCTGACCTTGAGGCTCATGCCATTCTTTTGCCCTTCACTGAGTTTTGTGAAGTATTTTCCAAGTTCTTAGCCATTAGCAATGCATCCAGCTTGCCAGAGGAGCCTGATAGCATTTCAGACGTGGAGATTTCACTCCAATCTCCTCCTCTAGTCATGTAGAAAGCTGTTAGATGAAACAAATCTGACAGTGGTAGTGTTTCTTCACTGCTAGACTTTTAAGTCATACAGAATTTTAGAGGCTTCTCGCAGTAGAAGAGACTTTTAGAGTGAATATGCAGAGTTTCAAAAGGAAGGAACTGAGTTCTGATCGAATTGTACAAATAAAAAAACACAGAACTATAGCCCTTTTTTTTCTGTAGTTTGTTGGCACTTTGCTTGGTGTTTCTTCTCTTCCATTGTCTGCAAGTTGAGCAGCCAGATTTTCAGTTGTTCTTACATTTTTTGAGTTACAATTATTAGGATTTAGGACTGCATTGTCATCTAATTGTAAAGTTAAATTATTAAATATGTGTTATATCAGTGTAGCACTGTTTGGTAGAAGAGTCAAAAGGAAAGGTATGACAATTCACTTTATTTATCCCACTGAAGAATTACTTTGTTTAAGGGACAGCACATGGGTTTTCAGTTTGTTTTTTTTATTGGCTGTCTGTATGAATGTAAGGCCTCTGAATTCTGCAGCATTTTTCTGCTCCTGCAGGCTAAGACGGCGTCATGATTATGAAGGTGCACAAAGGTATGGAGAAATCAAGGAGAAAAAAAGCAAAGAGGACAAAGAAATGCAGAATAAACCAACAGAAAAGGAGAACTCCATCAAGGAGGGAAAGTTGCACCTATGTACACCTCAGAAGAGGAAAGTAGCAAGGGTAATAGTGGAAACTCTAAGAGAGAAGACTCCCAGGCAACCAGCAGAGAAATGGAAGCGTCTGGAAGATAGAGACTTGAGAGAAAAACGTTGTTTTATCTGTGGAAGAGAAGGTCATATTAAAAAGGAATGCCCACAATATAAAGGAGTTGCAGGTATGGAACTGATCAAGATGAGTAGTTTAAAAGCACTTAAGGTGGTTTTAGTATTTTTAACATGATTGACTAACAGATAAGGTTTTTGCATCATTTAAATGTTGAGTTGGTTTTTTTTGATGTAGTCACATTTAACAATTTTCCCTTCATTCTCACCTTCCTTTCAGAAATTTGCTGTATCTTGGGAGATTTGGCATGGTTTCTCTTAGCAGATAAGATATTTATAATAAAAAGGGTATGAGTATCAAATACATTGAAATTGCTTCCATTGTCATCACAGTATATGAGCTTGCCAACATTTCAAAGTACAGCTTCTCTTCCAGTTCATCGTAATTGCAACAAAAGCTAGTGTTACAGCTCTTCACATTACCTAAACCAGAATGATTCTATATGACCCTAAAGTCAATATGAAAAGTGTACAGATTTGCTCAGATAGAATTTTGTGAATAAAATAACGTTTCTGACAACTCAGCAGTTGGAGGGATACAGAAATTCACCTTATAGATCCTGACTGACAGACCTGAATTTAATGCTTCTAAGCAAAAGAATTTAATTATCTTAGTCATCCTTCAAATAAGACGGATCGCTCATCATTTGTGTTACAAAGGAATATCTTTCTAAGATGACACTCAGACTTAAGGCAATATGTCGTACTTGTAATTAGCTTCCAGAGGAACAAAATAACACTGTTTCCCTGCAGGTTAAGCTGGGTGGATTTAAATTCAGGCTGGAAAAAATCTGTTTTACAGATTACTAATGACTTGACCTCTTAAAGGAACAGATAGGAGTCTTTTATAATAACATATTTTTCAAGACAGCTTTTCTCTACTTGAAAAAATATCCTGCCTGCCTTAGATCAGGAAAACTCTTCACAATCAGATGCATTTAGTGGAAGAGGGCATAAGACTGTTAAAATACTGGAAGAGGGAGGAAAATGGTGCGAGTATATTCAGAATTGTGAATATATTTAGAAGTATTCTTACTTTGATAGACTACTAGAAATACTGGATGGACAGGAAAGTTGATTAAAAATTGAAGCCATGCTTCATTCAGCTTCTGACCTTTTGAAGGTGTATGTCAAGTCTAAATTTAACTTTTGAGTTTGTTTATCTTTGACCTTTTCTCACTGAACTTCTCTTCCAATCATTCTGTTTGCTGTGATACTGAATTTGCTAAGGTGGAGGGGAATATGCCTGACTGGTTCATAGTCAATGATACTTAGCATTCATTGTTTGAGAACTATACTTAGGCTGTTCAGTATATATGTCTAAACTAATATATTCTGACATAGGTGTTTTCATCTATTATCAGTATTTTGAGAATTAGTGTGTTTGTATTGAATTGAATGGAAGAATTGCTGTAGGTTGGGCTTTGTCTTATTGCTTGCTTAGTGCCTGAAGTGTTCTCTCTAGTTGAATAAAGTACTATGAACAAATGGATCAGAGAGTTCAGACTTCACTCTGCTGCATTTTGTGAGACTACGGACACTTTGCTTATCACCTTATCTTCATTCATCCTAAGTTCCTTGTCTCCTGCTGGTTCTGGAGGAGGATACAAAGCTTAATTTATTGTAGGTTCCTAGCTTAGATGTATGTCACCACATTATGCCAATTTTCCATGTTATAAAATAAAAGGAAAATAACAACGTTCTACATTTTCTGATTCTAGATAGCAAATATTTTGGTATTTTTCTGTCTTACAATAACTGAAATAGAAATTAGTTTCCAATTAACAACTCCTTTTTATGGTTTTTTCAGGTGGCTCAAAACCAGAAGGGTTGTGCGGATCCCCTTCTTTACCCAGTGCTGTCAAACATGCTGGTAGATTAAATCAGGTAAACACCAAGTGTCACTTTTGTTTCATCTTTTATTTTTTATATGTTTTAAAGTCCATATAAAGTAATTAAGAAAAGCTTTACCTAAGCTTATAAGGAAAACCTTTTATGTTGTGAAATGAAATACTTCAGTTTTGTTGGTTCATTGATGTGTGTATGTTTTTTATAGGGAGTGCTTATGCATGAAGAAAAAAAGAAACAAAAAGGAAAAGTATTTTTGAGTCCCCAGTCAGGTTTGTATATCTTCAGTTCAATTCAGAAACTATGTGCAAAAGCCTGGCCAGCAGGGTAAGGGAGGGCATTCTGCCCCTCTGCTCTGCTCTGGTGAGGCCCCACCTGGAACACTGCATCCAGCTCTGGGGTCCTCAGCAGAGGACGGACAGGGACCTGTTGGAGTGAGTCCAGAGAAGGGTTACCAAGAGGAATAGAGGGATGGAACGCCTCTCCTGTGGAGAGGCTGTGAGGGTTGGGGTTGTTCAACCTGGAGAAAAGAAGGCTTCAAGAAGACTATTGTGGCCTTTGAGTTCTAAAAAGGGGCCTGTAAGAAAAGTGGGAACAAACTTTTTAGCAGGGACTGTTGCAATAGAACCTGGGTTAATGGTTTAAAACTGAAGGAGGGTTAATTTACATTAGATTAAAGAAAGAAGGAAGTTTTTTGCAATAAGGATGGTGAAACATGGGCACAGGTTGCCCAGAGACGTGGTAGATGCCTCATCCCTGGAAACATCCAAGATCAAGTTGGATGTGGCTCTGAGCAGCCTCACCTAGTTGAAGATGTCCCTGCCCGTGGCAGGCGGATTGGACTAAATGACCTTTAACCCATATTATTCTATAATTGTGTGATTTTTCATCAGTCCTTGTAGAACTGTACCTAATTTGCTGAACACAGTGGCAGCTTGAACAGCCTGAAGCCACCTATTCTTTTAATCTAGAGAAGTGTACAATTTTTTATATTTGTTTTGGAAGCAAAACTTGGGCATAACACTTTGCCTTTATATCATTGACTCTGGTAGATTTATTTTGCAGAAGGTTATGGTGGAGTTGTATCAATCTCTCCTGTTTCAGCTTACACGGGGTTTTCTGATTCTGCGGGGACAAAACATGGAATGCTTTCTTGTGAGGGTTCCTTGCAGTAATTGTCTAGAATTATACACTATAACTTTGGAGAGATTATCAAACCACATCCTTGGTCTGAGCTGCCAAAATGCAAACTAGTTAAAATTACATTTGAAAGTAGCAGTGAGATTGTATTATACAGGCCTTTATGTACTCTTTCTGAATCAGAGATGTTTTGCTTTAAATGTGTGATTAACAATGTAGCTTCCTTTCAGTAATTTCACACTTACTAGCAATGAAGTACAGTACAATGAATATTTTAAGAACTGCTGCTTTTTTAAAATCAGAATTTCTAGTACAACTCCTCAAACCTTTCAGCAGCATGGGTGCATAATACACTAATCTCTCTGCAGTTGGAGGGGGACCTAATTAGTTTCCTGAAGTTTGTAAAGACTTGACTGCAATTAAGTATCTCAAATTAAAATACCGGTTTTGTTGGGAACATACATTGGGTTGTTTGTCTTCACTGCAAGGCTTTTTCAAATCTAAGTTTGGGGATTTTTTAACACAAAGTGATGTGTCATTAGGTGTTTAGTTGAACAAAATGCTGGTTTTCAATTTTCTTTGTATTTTATTATTTCCTACTGTCCTTCAGCAGGTAATGCTCTTAAGTTGATCTATATGTCCTTTCATTATAGCTTGACTTGACAGTAATTTTCTCCTGTCTTTTTGTTTCAGTTGGTTTATGTCTTAAAAAAAAAAAAGGGCAAATAATACCTTTAAAATGTGATGCCTTCTTCCTCCCAATTTAGGCAGCCTTTCCAATAAATACATGACTCAGGGAAAAGCCTCACAGAAGAGGACCCAGCAAGAATCATGAGGGATATTAAGCACTGGTAAACTGCAACACAGGCCCGTCATTCACTTAAAAGAAATGTCTTTGGCTAAAGCATCTGAATTCACAGGACAGCAGCATAGACAACCTTCAGCTTAAGTTCAGTGAAAATATGGGTGTTTTATTTTAGATTGCTAGTACAAACAACTGTGGATTTTAATACGGATCCCTGCTCTTTAATAGATTGTTTGAGCATTTTAATAGAAAGCCATGATGTTTTGTATTTGTTTACTAGGTAAATCATTTAGAAAAGGGCAGGTACTAAAAATGGACTGTTTTCAGGGTTTTGTTGTTCCACCTGACCATTTTAAACTGCACTAAAACTATGTGCTAGCCAAATAAATTATATTTTCTTCAAAAATGAAATTTTAGAAGGAGCAAATGATATTTATTAATGTTGATTGTTTACTGAATCCTCGTGTGTTTGAAATGTTTGTAGACTACATTCTTTTTTATTTCTCTAGAGAACTGAAAACATAGACACTAGTCATCATATGTAAAACAATCTCTGGACTAGCAGTGCCACTGAGATTTTGTGGGGTTGTTTTCTGTTCTGTGATTTTATGGGAGTTCATTTGCTGCTGTGCTCGTGTTCAAGAAGAAAGAAAGAAAGACTGGGAAACAGGTCAGTCCTGTTTTGTTGCTGCTAAGAATCTTTTTCAAGGCCTTGGGGATAAAGACAAAAATGCTTTAATAGAGGTATTATATTTGGCAACTGGGGAAAAATACGTGTCCGTTTTCATAGAATGTGAAAAGGATCCTTGTACCAGTCAAGAATTTACATTCATTAGTAGTAGAAACTTGAGCTTTACTTGAAGTCCTTTCAGAGGTGGTAATGTACCATCTTATCTTGTTCAGAAAAGAATTAGTTACATGTTAAAATTGAAACCACTGTTAATTTATGAACCTGAAATAAATTTTAAAAAAAATGTGAAAGACCTAAGTCTCTGTATTTCTTTCTGAGGTTATAGTTCTCAATATTCCTGACATAAATGTAGAATTGATGATAACTTACTATAATTATCTGGATTTTGAACTATCATGTTCATTTTTTTCCCCTATCAATCTATTTTTATGGAAGTTGAAAGCTAGAATTGCCAAAGTGGTCTTAGGGAACTAGGATCCTAAGTCTATTTCTGGTTTTCATCCATCTGAAGCCAGCTATCTGTGAACTTCTAGATATGTTGCTTTCACAAATAATTTCTTCTGTGTCCTTTCCTAAAGACATTTTCAAGCATATTATATTTATGCTTTATTTAGCTTTCTGTTCAGAGTTGCTTCCAATTTTGCTGGTGGGAATGAAGTGTATAAAGCTCTTCTGAACCAGATGCATACTCTGTCCTTCTAATGATATGGAGGGACACGCAGCTGTTTATTTATGCTGCCTTTTTTATTAGAAAAAAGTGCTGACATATTTCACAGGAATTTCACGTGCCTTTGATGTCCAAGTTTCCAAAGTTGGGATGTATTTTATGCTGTGAATAGTAAGTTACCAGTGTTGAGAAATTGAGAAAGATGAAGTAGTTTCAGGTTTGCAGCACAGTTAATTGTCTTAAACAGGTAAGTCAATCTCATTTAGCTTTTTTACTACCAGATCACACACATTCATTTTCCCTAATGTAATTGTTCTGGTGAGGTTTGTTTCATAGCTATATTTAAAACTGTTTCTCCCTCTGTTAAAATGTTACTTGTAGTTATTTATTGCACAGCAATTTCTTTTATAAACATCATCACATTTTTATAATAACTACAGAGGCCACATAAAAAATTCACTAACAAGTTTTCAGGGCTTGAAATAACTGCATAGAATAGGAGTTCTCTAGCATGGAAAGTTGTTGGCTTTTTCTTCTATACTGATGAATTATCAATTCTTGTTACTCGCTTGTACTAGTTAGATTTTAAAACCGATTTTTGCATTTATCTTCTCTGAGGGAAGGCTAATGTTCTAGCCCATGCTCAGTCCGTGCTGGGATTGATTCAGCAGACAGGGGGCTAAGGAGTGAGGATTGGAAGCATCCAGAGGAAAGAGAAAGTAAAGCTCTTTGTGCCTGCATGGTAGCATGTGAATGATGAAGGAGGTATTAGTTGCATTCATACACTACCTTCCCCCCTTCAAGTGTACTGACTTCATCTTCAGCGCAGCTTTAAATCCCCCCACCCCTAAGTAGGAGTGTTTAGTTGAGATTGCATGCTCAAGGTGCATGAACTGTGTGTGGAAAGAGACACTTTTTGTAGCTAAAGAAAATGCAACTTTCTTTATATACCTGGTATCTTCATATCTGAGGTAGTAGTACTGTGCTTCAGTAAAGAGTAGTGGCATAATTATGTATGTAAAACACACATCTGCACACCTACTACCGATCTCTCCAGAACTACTAAGCCCAGAATTGGGGACCTGAAGTAAGTGAGGTCATGAGACTGAAATGTGTTTCTTGTTCTCGGACTTCATAAACACAGATTTAAAGTATTATCTAGCATATTTAAGGATGCTGGAATGCGGGAATGAAAAATGGGTACTTGTTTTCCTTCTGGCATCGCCATAATTCAATTTGAAGTAATGTCATGAGCCTCCCTGTACCAAGGCTGTTGGGGTTTCTTGCAAGTGCTGCAGCCACCAGGAGCTGGGGAATGGCAGCGCAGTTCACCCCGCAGCTTTCAAGCTCTCCTCCCACGATGCCTCTGCACCAAGCAGGGATCAAGAAGGGCAGCTGGGCCCTGACCACTGCACAGCCATCCTCTCACTCGGCCCCAGATGGGCATAAACCCAGAGGAAAGGGCAGGATCCTGGTCAGTAGGAGGGCAGGCACAATGCATTGTCTGTGATGGATCATAGCAGTCACTGGTTCCAGGTCCTGTGTGGTTCACTCAGGGATTTGTCCAAACTGGATCACTGCACATGGGTTCTGCCTGCTGAGCCAAAGCTTCCTCTGGAATAGCCTTATGCGTTGTTATTTTAAAATGCTTGCTTGTGTGACAGTCAATAAATGTTCACATTCTGTGCCTGTATTTTATAGGTGGGAGACTATGTACTTGTGGGCTTCTGTTGTTCCCTGGTGTGAGAAAATGCTTGGGAGTAAAAAGATAACAGTATGAAAATTACAGAGGAAAATAGGGTTGCTACCCTCTGCATGGAACATGGCCTGCATACCTGACTTCCCACTCACTTGTACATCCTAAAGGAGGGTGCAGCCAGGCTCTTGCAGAGGATGGAACTTTGTGCTCCTTTCTGGCTGATAAGTTGCACAGGAGCTGAAAACCAAGGGAGATAAAGGAAAATGTCCTGTTGTCGAATCGGCAGCTGTGGTGAAATCACTCTCCTTAGGCTGACACATGTATACTGAGATATCCCTCCCCAATGTACAACCACCCCTCATTGAATAAATAAGCTGTATGACTAGAGCCACTCAAGCTCCATTTAAACATAACAAAATAGTACAAAAGTGAATTCAGAAGGGTGAGAAGTTGTGAAAGACTCCATTGTAACTTCCGGAATCAGTTGACAGACTCAATCTCTCTTTGCCCCCATGGGGACAACTACTGGGTAAGAACAGTGTTCTATGAGTGCTAAATGATTGTCTCAAGATCACTTTTGTTAGGGATTAGAGCTTTTTAGTACATTGCTTTGAATTAATATATTGCTTTGAATATGTTTTTGTAGTCAGCTACTATCATCATCAATCCTTGAACTTTAACATGTCAGAATTCTAGGCTGCATCCAAAGCAGCAAGGCCAGGGAGGGGATTCTGTCCCTCTGCTCTGCTCTGGTGAGACCCCACTTGGAACACTGCATTCAGCTCTGGGGCCTCCAACATAAGAAGGATATGGAACTGTTGGAGTGTGTGGCCTCATCTGCACTAAATTGATAAGAGGACTGCAGCCACTTCCCTTACAAAGATCGGCTGAAAGGGTTGGGGCTGTCCAGCTTGAAGAAGAGAAGGTTGTCTGGAGACCTCATTGCAACTTCCCAGTATCTGGAGGGGCCTGCAGGGAAGCTGGAGACAGACCCTTCGTCAAGAACTGTAGTGATATAAGACATGGGGGAAATTTAGATAGGTGTTAGGAAGAAAATCGTTACTGTGAGGGAGGTGAGGCACCAGAACGGGTTGCCCGGGGAAGTTCTGGATGTGCTCAGGGCCAGCTGGGATAAGGCCTTGGCCAACCTGGCCTAGTGGGAGGTGTCCCTGCCTGCGGCAGAGGGGTTGAGACTACATGATCTTTAAGCTCCATTGCAACCCTTAACGTTCTAAATTAGTAAAGATTGTTATTCTGTAACCTGTTAACTTGAATTTCAAAGGCGCTGACAGACTAATCAATTATTAAAGGATTTTCAGAAAAACGTCTCCTTTCCACGTGACACCTGGGCCGCTGTTTTGGTGCAGCCTCGCGGGGGCAGCTGAAGGGCAGGGCGTCCTGGACATCTTTGCCGCTTATCTCGGCACGCAGCCCCGCTGCCTGCGGAGCCCCGCCCGCCCAGAGCGGAGCCGCAGCCGCGGCGGGACCGGGCACCGGTCCTGAGGGGCGGAGCCGCCACCGCCCGTCCCCGCCCGCGGCCCGTGCGCGGTGGCGNTGCGGCGGCGCTGCCCATGGCCGAGGGCGCCGGGCCATGGCCTCGTCCGTGGTGCGCGCCACGGTGCGCGCCGTCAGCAAGCGCAGGATCCAGGCGACCCGCGCCGCCCTTACGCTGGTCAGTGCCGCGGGCGGGCAGCGGGCGGGAGCGGGGGGCCGCGGCACCTCACGGGTGCGGGAGCTGCGCCCCGGGCCTCCTCCGGCCCGGGCAGTGAGGCGGCCCCTGGCGACAGCGGAGCTGGGACGGTGACGGACCGCCCCGCCGGGCTGTGCCCGCTCGGCCGGCCAGGGTCGGGGTCGGCCGGCGTGGGTAACCCAATCGGGGCGGCTGCGGTGGGCGGGCTGCAGGGGGCTCTGCTTGCCCCTGCCCAGTTGAGAGGTGGGAGGGAGCTCCGGCTCCTCCCTAGTCCCGCTGGGAGGAGGCCCCGCGCCCCCCCGATCCGTCTGCGGAACCGTACAGTTCCGGGGCAGCACCGGTGCGGCCCCTGGGAGCAGGGGACCTTGTCGCACAGACACCCCAAAAAAGAGTATTTAGTTAATTTTTTTTTATAAAGGGAAATGCGTTGACTACCAACCCTGACGCGTAGGTTGTTTCCAAGAAGGCTTTACATCCTGTTGTTGGTAATAAAGGACGTGCATTCTGTGCTAGCGCTGTGCTGGAGAGGCCAAGCTTGAAAACATGGTGTTCGGTCATAGGTTGGTCTCGATGGTCTCAGAGGTCTTTTCCGGTCTCTGATTCTGAGAGGGATCACTGCAGAGAAAAGTACAGTCAGTTGTTCCCTGCAGGAGCAGGGGCAGATGGAGTGTACACAGTTCAGTCGTTCGTCAGAGCAGGTAGTTCCTGCTCAGTAGTGGGTCTCTAACAACAAGACTGGTAGCGGTAATTAGAAGGAGTTTTCTACTCCAAGTCTCATTGCTGTTTGCCTTGTGTGTTTAAGCCGGCTCATAGTAAGAGCCGTACGTAGCTAACACTCACGTAACTAGCGCTTTTCTCGGTGTCTTAGAAACTTGTAGGCGCGTAATGGAAATTTTGACATTTGCGTTGTGTTCTTGCATTTCTGCATCAACTAGGTCTGCATGAATGGTGAATTTTATCTGTTGTAAAGTCATAGGTTCCCTTTAGGTTAACGGGGAGAGAGAAGTAGACCATAAGCCCTCTATATCTAACTGATTTCTGTCCATAATGTGTGTGTAACAAAATTTTCACAAGAACAGAGCTGCTTGATTGAATTATGGTAGTGATTCTGCAGGAAAAAAAACCAAAGAAACGACATGGATCTTGACAGGCTTGAGAGGCAGGCTGATACAAACTTTGTGAAGTTCAGCAAAGTGAAGTGCAAGGTCCTGCACCTAGGCTGGGGCAACCCCAGGCACACCAGCAGGTCAGGTGGAGAATGGATTGAGAGCAGCCCTATTGAGAAGGACTTTGGTCTGATGGTTGATGGGAGGCTGGACATGACCCAGCCATGTGCACTCCCAGCTCAGAAAGACGAAAGTGTCCTGGGCTGCATCCAAAGCAGCGTGGGCAGCAGGGCCAGGGAGGGGATTCTGCCCCTCTGCTCTGCTCTGGTGAGACCCCTCCTGGAACTCTACATCCAGCTCTGGGCTCTCCAACATAAGGACATGGAGCAAGTCTGCAGGAGGCCACAAAGCTGATAAGAGGACTGCAGCCACCTCCCTTACAAAGATCGGCTGAGAGGGTTGGGGCTGTCCAGCTTGAAGAAGAGAAGGTTGTCTGGAGACCTCTTGGCAACCTTCCAGTATCTGGAGGGGCCTGCAGGGAAGCTGGAGACAGACCCTTCGTCAAGAACTGTAGTGATAAGACATGGGGGAAATTTAGATAGGTGTTAGGAAGAAAATCGTTACTGTGAGGGAGGTGAGGCACCAGAATGGGTTGCCCGGGGAAGTTCTGGATGTGCTCAGGGCCAGTTGGGATAAGGCCTTGGCCAACCTGGCCTGCTGTCCCTGCCCATGGCAGAGGTGTTGGAACTAGATGATCTTTAAGGCTCTCTTTCAACCTAAACCATTCTGATGTGCTGATTCTAACAGCCAAACCCCCCGGTGGTAAGGAGTAAGGATTGAATTCTTGAGGTATCTGTTTGCTGGCAGTGTGGGTAAGGAGAGGAGTGAAGAGATGTTGTGTTCTGTATCAATTAGGTTGAGCAGGCATCTGTTTTACAGCAGCGTGTATCTTACAGATGTCAACTTTAATACATATAGGTACTCATTGCAAATAAACAAACAAAAAAAATATTAAAATTTATATGTATGCTGTTGTCTTTCAGACCCCTTCTGCTGTCCAGAAGATAAAAGAGCTTCTGAAAGATAAACCTGACCATGTAAGTATAGTAATAGTAAGTCTGTAGGGTGTGCTAAGGTATTAGCACAGCTCATGATTGCAAAGCATTTCTGACTAACTTAGAAGTTTGAAGTGAACACTGAAGTGTTTGTTAGAGATGTTGACATCTTTTTTTTGGTGGGGAATGCCTATGTTTATTTGTATATCCAGATTTGTTTTGTTATAAAATTAAATGCAAGAAACAACTGACTGTAATGACATTTCACTGTACAGTTACTGTTGAGATTAATAAAGCTGGAAAAATTTTAATCTTCAACTGTTTTTGTGCTACATTTTAATTAAACCCTTTAGTATGCCAGAGTGGTGACTTCTGATAAGGGAGAGCTCTTCAGCTGTTGATATTAAGATGTTATTATTTAAGTTCTTGTAGGAATTCTCATTGTGAAGTTGCAATAGTAAAGTTATGTTCATACGCATTGGAGAACATCTAATTCTTAGGAAACTTGCCAGACAATCTGGTTTTTTAAGTAATCAGTGTTTCACCAAATAATGAGTTTGTCATGTTTTCTTCTTGGGGGAAGGATACACAGAGGCTTCTTTTATAACCATTGTAAAAACAAACATTAGGGGTTTTTTTGCTGTCGGTATTATTTCAAGAGGAATATTTCTTTTATTAACCAAGACCATTGTTTCTTTTGCTTCCTGCACATCTGCAACTAACTAGACTTATTTGTGCTAGTATTTTAAACCATCCTAAGGAAGCCCTGGGCCTGCTATTGATATGATCAGTCGTTTCGTGGCTATGAATGGTGTTTGCATTTTCCAGCCCATTATGTGTTGCAGAGAGAAAGGTATTATTCTGAAAGGATCAGATGCAGTTTGTCTTGAGATCTCATTTGATGATGAGTGTTACATTTTGAGACATTGTTATTGCAACATATGGACATAGGTAATAAAATTTGCCTTTTCAGTTGTGAAACACCGGTGTGTGGAAGGTGATACAGATACTTCTTTAAGATTGTTACACTCAAATAGTTTTCTACTTTGTTAAAACTCTTTCTCAGTTTTTTTCCTTACACCAATGCTCTTTTTGTCAAACTTGTTGGATGCTGTGAATGTTACAAATGTTGACTAAGTTGGCTTTTAAGGCCAGATAAAGCAGTACACATGCTTGCTTTGGGGAGGGGCTTGCTTTTTAAGTGAGGCTGGCAGTGAAGGTAATGAAAAATCAACGTTTGTATTTCAAAACTTTGGTTTAAAGTAAGTTTTCTGATGGTGTCATTACAACAGTTCTGTGATAATCCAGTAGCTGCCCTTGTTCTGGCTTCACAGCTTCATAATTATGTTACTGTCTATAATCTTGTTATAGTACCTGAATTAGCATCTGGGTAGACTGTAATTTGAAGTCACAAAAATATCTGTCTTTGAAATTTGACCTTTTTGAGACCAGATTCCTGCAAGAGTGCCAACGGTTCATTATTTCAAAACTTTAACATACTACAGGGCATGATCCACAGCAGCAAGCATCAGATTGTCTTTTTCTTTTATAAATTTGACTGTCAAGGTAAAAAAACCAAAGTTACCTCTTAATCTGTTAAGGTAATTTACTTTTGCATTTAGGCAGTGGAGAAAAATAAATGTCAGCATTTCGTTGTTCTGCATACTTTTTAACTTGGTATTCTGAATAGCTTTTAAAAGGGAAGTCATGCATGTGATGGTGTTTTTTATTGTTTCTTGGTTTTTAGGTAGGTGTGAAAGTGGGTGTTCGTACAAGGGGATGCAATGGACTTTCTTACACGTTAGAATATACAAAATCGAAAGGAGACTCTGATGAAGAAGTAGTTCAAGATGGTGAGTTTCTGGCACAGCAGCACAAGCTTCTGTGGTGGGAGGGATGGAACCTGGTCATTTTGAGAGAAGAAGTCTGTGTTGTCAAAGTTTTGTGCATCTTGTTGTGTTCACAGACTTTAAGAGGGGTATGAAATGGGTTACTGTCTGTAATGGATGGGAATTGTGTACTGAAGCTGAGATTCCATTCTCAGCTTATTCCCCCTCAGCATAATTTTTTTTTGTCCCCTGTCAAAAATACAGACATTCGTGTGCATACACAAGTAACAGTTCCTGACTTTTGCCAGACTTCTATAGGTAGAGTGAAAACAGTGTTGAAAGTGCCCCACATTAGGCCAGCGAAACCAAGTTGTACTGATGATCTTAATATTTAGCTCCCTCTTATTTTATTACTGATCGAAAGAGAATTTCAAAGTGAATGGTGGTCTTGCTGTATGTAATTTCTGCTTTTTCTGTTGTTTTCAAGGCGTTAGAGTGTTTATTGAAAAGAAGGCACAGCTGACACTTCTAGGAACTGAAATGGACTATGTAGAAGACAAACTGTCCAGTGAATTTGTCTTCAATAATCCAAACATCAAAGGAACATGTGGCTGTGGAGAAAGCTTTAACATCTGAAATCTCAGGACTACTACTTTGACTTTGAGCAGCCCAAAACACTTACTATTATGACTTTCAGAAGCAAATGCATTTTCTTCAGGTTTGTAGGCTGCATAAAGTGGGGATACTATTAAGAAAAATAAACTTAAATATTTGAAAATATGAGCTGTGTGTTAAATTCCACTGCTGATGTAGTTATGCTGTAATTTGTGATGAGTTGGGATCTAAAAGGTAAGAAAAGTAAGTGCTGCAGTAACATCACTGTACTTCCACCTGCCAAGGAAATAAAATCTCACTGTTCTTTTCCTCTGTCATTGTCATTGTCAATCCTACTCATACTTCCTCATTCAAAACCCATTTGAAAGAATATATTATGGTCTGCTTTGATTTGGGGAAAACAAACAAACCAATGAACAAAAAATCCCAACTATTTCTATGTGAGTATTTATAGAGATTTATATGTACAAGCACACAGTCCTTGCTTACTTTGTAGTTTTCCAATGCTTTCATCTTTTTACAAGTGCATTTTCCGGTGGTTTAGTTTCCCTTAAATTCAGGGAAATAAAAATGTTGTTCATGTATTAATATAGTGGTAGTCTATGGTAGCACCTGTTGTAGAAATGCTTGAAAGAGGGCCAGCCTAATTTTAATTCTTTTCCTTTCTTTTTTGAAGGCACAGTCCCTGCTGTACTTGGTCATTTTCAAAGCATGAACTATCTGGGCACTGGAGGGCTAAAAGTGATACACAGGCCTTGTTTCTCATATTTCAGTTTCTTACCTTGGCTCAATTAATTTGCAAAGTTAGTGAAACAGCCTCCACATTCTCATTCCCTGTGTTCACGGAATGTGCTCTGTTTGCCCCAAAATCTATGAACACGTCTGTTGAGAGACAAATCTCAGATTTCTCATTACTTTTTTTTTTTTTTGTAGTCGTGCATGCTAATAATTTTGTTAAGAGTTTGAACTCTTTTTCGCAACTCTTGAGGTAGTACAATTTTTTCACCAAAGTTTATGGTCACTTCTGTTTAACTCCTGTCTTGAGATAACCTTGATAACAGGAGAAAAAGCATTTTAATTAAAAAAAACCCTTAGTATTTCATATTACTTTAGAATTAATCTAGGCAGTAGTTAAAATATTGTAAGAGGCCGTTTTTTCTTTGGAATTTACTTAATCAGTATTTTGGTTTTGTAAAGAAGTGTGTCAGAAGCTTATACAGTCTTCAGCTGAGAAGAAGTGCTGGTGCTGAGACAGAAGTGTAAACATCTCTCTAGACCTTCCTAAAACCTGGTCTGAGATAAAGGAGCTGTTCTGCCCTTTTATCTCCTGGTTGTCCAGAGGTGGCATTGTGCAGCTCAGATGCTCACTTGTGCAGGAAAGAAGAGAACATGTCTGCCTAAGCAACAGATTTGAACAGCTGGTGAAAGTGGTACAAATGAGAAGTAGGGGACAGCAGGAATCTTGCAGGTGTTGAGATGGAAGTGATCTGAGAGCATTAGGGCTGCGTGTTGGAAATCCAGAGGTCATCTTAATGTGGACAGTTGTACCCACATGCCTCTTACCAGCTGCTGTACACGTAGTATTGCACCTACATTTTGGTTCTTCCCTCTGCACCTTTTCCCAGGGCAGAGGGAAGAATAAAAATGAAAAAAACAAAATTATGCTTTATCTGCTCTATGTTGTGCACAGGAACAGAAGGTCAGAATTACTTACAGTCTAACAGTAAATACTTGAATTTTGGTTGTATATCACCTTTTGATGTAAAGACACTATTTCCTTCGACAGTCAGCTGTTGCACACAGTTACTTTACATAGGGATTCAGGAATTAGTGGTAATACACTGGTGAAGTGCTTCTATAGTGATGTAACTCTTTCAGTCTTGCCAAACAAAAACATGGAGTTCATGTGACATAGTTGCATTACATCTAGAACTCCCAAGCTAAGGGCATTTCTTCAGATTGCATTTCTCTGCTCCTTGCTAGAGATAAGACTTTGAATGTGGTAACACTGGTGGTTGCTAAGAGTGCTGGTACTTACTCATTTAACTTGTTTTGCAGTGGAGGGGATCGTTTTGAGGTTTATTTTAGACCTGTGGCATGTGTAGCAATCTTTTTTGTGTGTTTTGTGTGTATGCCTTGAATGAAAGTTTGCACTTTTGTACTCCCATGAAGTAATCATCTGAAGTTGTCACCTTACTAAGACAACTAATGCACAATGTGTTAAACTTCTGCTAAAGTGCTATTTACAGTTGCATACAAACTGGATAGTTTTGTTGATTGGTCCACTATAATTTTGTGTAACAATGTATGTAGAGTCCTCAATTATAGTAATAAACATAGCCTGTTGGTAACCATGAAATATTCGTATCTTGAATGATTTTTTAAAGTAATAAAAAAGTACTGGGGGAGAGAACAGGCTTATGTGCTGGGATTACGATGTAGACACAATGCTATTTTTACCTGACTTAGTATTTTCCCCAAATATTAAACATTTCCAGATGTTAACAGCATGGCAAAGAAATGGCGTAGAAACATGGCAAAAAATTAGTTAACTATGTACATAAAGTATTTACGTATATTGGAGGAGTGTGCTGTTAATGCATCGCCTTCTATTAAAATTCTTGATGCACTATTCTCAGGGTAAAAATTCTGGTAGACGAGATGAATATATTTTGAAGGCTTTTACATACCAAAAATCATTGTGGTGTGTTTCGATGCAGGATAATGATTTTGATCACAGTAACTGTTGACATAAAATATTTTTTAAACTGGCTGGGCATTTCCAGGATGAGAGTCAAAGGGCGTTCTTCACCATTCCACTTCAGTGCTGTATCATGGCATTAATGCCCTATCGTGTACTATGTCCATGACACGTTTGGGGTTTTCTCTTAGATACAGTCTTTCCACCTCTAAAGGTTCCTTTTCCTGTTAGGTGGAGATTCTGGACAATAGAAGGTGGAATAATGAATTCTAGAAAAATGTGGGAGGTCATCGATATAGTTGCATATTCATGATTCTAGAGAGAGAGAGACAAACCCTTCATACAGTCAGGAGCCTGGAAAGGCTTTCTGTTGGAGATCTTACAGAACTTGTAAAAAATGCTTGCTCAACCAGGTCGGTATCCCTGTTCCACCCGGTTTTGTAACTCTTTTTGGATGGCTCAGGAAGAAGAATTTGTTTAGGAAAACATTGTATAGCGCAATATGCAAGTCAACTGGACAACAGGTGATGGGACAAAATTAACAGAAACTACAAAATAAAAAATTATGATTCAGGGACTGAACTTTCCATGCAAAAGAAACTTTCTTTTTTTAAATTTAATTTCTATATGCTGTAGGTTGCTTCTGTTGGTTTTGTTGAGGTTTTTGTTTTGGTTTTTTATATTATTATTGTAATTATTATTCTCCCTCTTTATTAAAATCAGCACCTTCACTAGTGAAAAAAGTCTCCAGCTATACCATTATTGTGTTTAACACTGGCTGCCTGGCTGTTCACAGCACAAATCTTTTATGACGCTAAAATTTTGCAGTTTCTTCTTACAGAAAATTCCGTAGTTATCTGATGTTAGTGGCAGAGTGTGCACCTCTGTCTTCAGCCCAAAAGAACCCTCAAAAGAATACTTAAATTTTAAAATGAAAGAGTACTTGGAAATTACTTTTTCTCATGACCAGTACAGCTTTGTGTCTGTAAAGTGGTCTGCCAAACCGTGAGCATTTTGGGATGCCGTGCACTTTTACTGCCACTTGTAACACCTAAGAGATATTCTGCTTCAACATGGTTAGGAAAATGTACTTAGTGCAATTCTGCACACACTTAGGCTTGAAAAGCATTTGAATAGCGATTTCTGTGTGCAATATCTGGCATTTTTCTTAAAGAGAGGTGCAGCAAGGGAAGATTAACCACTCAATTTTAGCAGGGTCTTCACCCTCATCTTTTATGCTCCTTTTCAGGGGGCTGTGCCTCAGCCTGTGCATGCCTTAGCAGGCAGCAGTGTGCCCCAAGCTCCTCACACAAGAACCCAGGGCTCCCAGACCGTGTCTTCTAGTAACAGGGTCCCAGCCCCACACAAACTGAGCTCCAAGGACTAATTCGTGGGAACAGATACCTGCTGACACTGGGTGGCAGCAAGTGTCCAGTCCACACGTTTCAAAAGGCAAATCTCCTCTTTTCTCATGCCCGTGTTCCAAGTTTCCTATAGGACTTCCCAAATACCAGAGTACTTTTGCCTGTACTGGTGGAAAGCATTGTTCATCTCTGCTGTTTGTCTTTCTTGCACTCTGTTCTGTGCTTTGTATCTGTTCTTGACACCTGGCAAATGATCACAGAAATCCAAATTGCCAAACCATTTCCAAGATCCTGAAGGAAAGAGAAGCAGAGGAGCTTTTTGACCAGCTTTAGCTTTTGAGGCATTGGGGTTTTTCACCATTCCTCCTCATTTTCACGACTTCCTAGTAAGAGATAGGCTGGCATTTGGCTGGCATTGGATTCTGGACATAAACTCAAAGATATACACACTATTACAGCTTCCTTAAGTTCACTTTCTTCCTCTTAGTCATCTGTTTTATACGTGTACCCCAACACAGTGTTCCAGACAAATTACATTTTTAAACTAATTCTGTACAATTCTATTAATCAAGGCATAATGCAGAAAATTAGAGGGTTTTTTTCATGGCGCAGTTGGCATCTGCAGGCTGTTATAAAAGATATGCATATTACATATCAGTTCAAAGGAAATGTACTCGTCCTTATTGTGGACTGTTTGGGAACATAGTTCGTTGTCTCTTATGTGATCATGCTTTTATCTTCATACCCATACTGTGATTACTTTTTATACTGTGTTTGGATGGTAGAATTTTTGTTCCAAATATGATTTGTTTGCATTGTATGATGATCAGTTGCTACCAAATTGCAATTTTTATCAAAACTTGTAGTCTTCAAAAAGTTTAAGCGACAACAGAAAAATTGAGAGTCATCCATGTAATATATTTTTACAGTTCTGCACCACCAATGTGAAGATATTCCAGTATGCTTTTCAAGAATTGCTGTCATCCCTCACAAATACTAAATATTAGCAGCAAAGTACCCGTGTTTTCTGGAGCAAGCACACATCTCTCTTCTATACTATGCAGTTAGCAGTAAGATCTAACAACTGGGGTGCTACAGCATGTAACAAACCCAGCTTGCTTTCTAATGAGCCTCTTACTAGCAATTGTTTGCAAATAGATGCTGAAAAGCAAAATGCTGAATCAACAAGGACAGGAATGAGAACCCCACAGAGTTTCGTATCTGAAGATGTCAAACAGTTCTCTAAATTAAAGAAAAAAACACAACTGCTGGAGGGCACAGAGAAGTTGGTGTGCCAGCCATTGCAAAGACTGATACCTACTTATGTGTTATTGCCAGTTTTTTTGATCCAAGACAAGTGTTTCAGGGGGAGAGAAGGGAAAGAAATGTTATGCAAAATACAACACTTAAGTAAAGAAAAAAGACTCAGCCTGTCAACATTCAAGACTTCCTCCATGTCTACATTACACAATTCTGATGCTGAGCAGTCTATACTTGTAATTATTTATGGATGTCTCAGAGTATTACAAATGGGATTATTCAGAAACCACAGAACAAAAATTAAAAGAAGGAGAAGTCTGAATTCCATGACCCAACTTGTGGATATAGGAATTCAGACATTAGTCTATGAAATAATTTGTGAGTTGTAGAAGCATGAGTATCTGGGACATAAAAAGGGTATTTTTCAAAGCAAAAGTAGGCAAACAATCTGCTACATTTATTTACACAAAAGCTGATTTTTTCCACAAAATCATGACAAGAAACATTAAAAACATGTACAAGTCCTACAGGCATCTGGGAGCACTTTCAGATCCATGTGCATAGAGGTAGTTGATTCTTATAAGCTTGTTAGTTGCTCCTGACATTGAACTCAGTGGGAAACTTGTCTTGGATTTTGGTGGGGTCTGGATTCATGTGTACAGTTTTCTCCTCACAAATTAGTGACACAGTACACCTGCTCTGAAATGTATTAAGAGGCTGTTTTTATGAATCTGCTGTAGCTAATGGCTTGCATATATTGTGGCCATTCTGTGCAGAGAGGTTACCGTACCAGTGCATCTTTAGTCCCACTTGAAAAACAAAGGGGGAATCTGTGCCAAAGCAATACTTCCCATATTTCTTTTCTCCTCCCCACCCTCATTACTACCAAAGTACTTTGGGGCTGCATATGAATTTTTCATCTATTACCCTCTATGTGTGCGTGTGCATGTCTCCATGCACGTCTAAGCGAAACACCATGGCTCTGAGTGGCCTTCTTGCATAGCTCGGGAAAAACTAAACCAATTGTTTTAACTCTTGGCTTCTCAGATATAGGATCAAATCTTCAAGGAATGATTTGGCAGAGGCTGTATATTTCCCACTGTTGCAATACTTTTGGGTGGGTGAGTAATCACCTGAAGACTGCCATAGCATCCACTTCCTTTCATCCCTCAAGGAGCTGACAACTGTTCAGGCAGCTGGTTTCAATTGTTTCTCACACTGTCTCTGCCTAGACATTCCTCAGAGGCCAACAGGGACAAAATCAATACCTAGATGACAAAGCAGGCTTTAACATGGGGACAGACTGAAACAAGCTGAAATAAGATCTGGTTTTTGCTTCAAATAGCAGATGTAACATAGGCAGCATCAGTTCAAACCTGTCTTCTTGGATCTGGCAGCAACCCACACTTGTAAGTGTGCAGTTGTCAAGTGTTGACATCTAGCCATTGGCTTTGTGACTGAGACGGGCAAGATGAGTGTCAAACAGTGACTATATATGCATTATTTTACCTCATGACTTTATAATCAGTAAAAATCACTCTATTCACCCCAGTGAGAGCAGAAGTACACTTATTTTTTCTTTTTTCTCCTTTTTTTTTCTTTTTTTTTTTTCCTTCTAGGAAATAACAACAACAAACAATGTAGGCATTTATCAAGTGTGGATATCTCACTGAAGGAGTTGGGTCCTGAGCACCAGATTAAATTACAACACACAGAGGTCAGTGTTCTGGCTTGTTACAATGTTCTGACACTTATCCTAGAGAAAATGTTGTATTTTATGTATGCGTTAACATTTTTTTTTTCCCATGTCAGAAATATCGATGTGATCTTCCACAATCTGAAGAAATTGCACTGGAAAATTTGACAGCACGGTGAGGATAAAAGAGACATTCAAAAAAATTTTGAGAGAAGCAATTTACAGATCTTCCAAGATACTAGAAGGAACAACTCAGAAAGCACGCCATGTTGTCTCTTTGATTTTTGAGCATTCAACAATTTTTTCTGTTTATCAGAAAAAATTACATATCCTGGTCTGCATCATGAATTTAAATGGAAATGACTGTAGTTTGGCAGAGAAAGCAAATAAAGTTGAAGTGCTGTAGGCAATTAAAAAAGTTACCATTATTTTTAATTATTCTTCAGACTGTAGTAGTAGCTGGAAATTGAGTTTGGAGCATGATCTTCTCATACTGTACAAACACAGCGGAACAATATGACTCTCTCAAGTGTTCTAGTGTTCCTCAGATGTGGAGCAGCTGGAGGGAAACATAAGCCTTCAGAAAAACAGTGTGCTTATGTTTCTTTGTCTCTGCAGGAACATAGTACGTATAAAATGTAGGATGTGTTTCTCTGCTCAATGCAATTCCTAGCCTAGAGAGACTAGGAACTGCTCAGACAGTTAACTGCTGTCTGAGATATCCCTGGGTCCGATGTGGTCCTGAGAGTAGGCATGTTCTATACTGACCATCCCACTCAACTTACCAAGTTGTGCCCTGCTCAGGCTAAGGAACTCAAGTCTGTCCTTGCTCCTCTCTCATCCTTTCATTTCCCTCTCTTCTTACTTTTTTATATTTATCTGTCTCTATGTATTTATCCATTGTCTTCTACCCTCTTTCCAGACAACGTCTTAGTATTTTTTCAATCACTCTTCCTGTCAGTCTGCTCTTATTGGTCATGAAGGCATCCTTGTGTCCAATGCCCAGGGAACAGCCCTTTTCTTTTTTTCAGGAATAGATATCCCAGTTGTATTCCTCCTTTCTCTTCAATTCTCCTTTAACCCGTCAGACTCTCCCACTTTATGACAGAATTCCCTCAGTCCTGATGACTAAGGAGACCTCTCTGCCTGATCCACAATGTGTCTCCAAGTGTTAACAACACCTTTGGTTGACTTGGTTGCCTCAGCTAACCAATTGGTACCGTGGTGTTGCCTCAGCAGAGACTGTCTTCCTGCTAGGTGCCCAGAAACAGCTGCAGCCTGATGGGAGGTTGATCCATTGCTGAGAGTTTCCTGGTAACTGTGCTCTTTGCCTCTCTACACCATACGAATAAATTATTCCTTGGACACATGTATGACTGTTCAGCACAGTGATGAAAACAGTTATTTCAGCAAGCGTGGGTGCAGTCCTGCTGCACAGGATGTTGTTTACAGAGATACCTGAGTAAAGAATGCTGAGCTGCCTTAGCTGCCACCACTAGCTGTTCTCTCAGAAATCCCACTGGGTAAGAGCTGTGTACTCCAGAGAATTACACTAAAGCTATAAAGCATTCTCCTCAGATGCATAAGTGGTGTGGTACAAAGCAGAGTGAAAACCTCAGTGGGTTTCTACTTTGCTCAACTTTAACTGTATCCCCATACAGAGGCTGGCAGCTAGGTGATGAAGTATTGCTATGTGGGTTTTTTGGTTCTGTTTTGTTTTTTTTCTTTTTCTTTTAATGATCACATCTGAAACCCCTCAAAGTTAATGAAAGCCCCCAGGCTTCAGTGAACTTTTGGATTAGGACCATGAAGTGTGAAATGGATTCCTTCTGACCTAGGAAAGATAACTCTTCAGTGAGTATTCTGGCCATTTTCTGATAATAGCTGTTCCTGATTCAGAATTATAGTTTGAAAGGACACATAGCTTGATTTCCCAGATGTGTGCACTACCGAGACATGAGAGGGAGCTTCTTCCAAAAAGAATGTACAAAAGAGTTCTAGCTGCAAGGGAATTATATACATTTGCTGTATAAATTATTTATTTTAAAGAAGGAGATATTTTATTGATGCCCAAAGGCAAGGCTGTGGCTTAGCTCCTGCAGACTCGTGTCTCTCCCTGATATTGGTGTAACACTGGAGAGTCCTTCCCTTGCAAAGTAATCTAGAGAATCATAAAGCAAAAAATCTCTGGTTCTTTCTGTACATAAAGCCACACTCAAAACAGGAATCTTACATCTCTTTAGATGGGTTCGTACCGTGGGAATGAAATACGTACCACAAATCAAAGCTTGTGTAGATCTTTGAGCAAGTGCTTATAAAACAAAAGAAAACTAGTGCTTGTATTTCAGTGGTAGCACTCAATACTTGATCACAGTCTGCAATTTGTAGGAAAGATTTCCTAGTATAAAACAGAGATTGTGTAACTTCCAGGAGATCAGCTTAAGCTGACTTTATTAATCATGTTCAAAATTCACAGACAAGCTAAACCAAATAAAATGGTTCAAGAGCCTTTGGAGAAGTACCTGGAGGGAAAAAAAATGAGAATTAGGAATGCACTCTAACCTGTGTTTTGTATGAATGTTTTTATTGATGTAGTAGTTCTTATAGTAAAGAATTTAATACTAATTATTCTAACATCTTTGCTGAAGCTGAGTAACTAAGTGTTTTGTAGGAGATATATAGTCTATTTTTCCGATTTTTCAGTATCTACTACACTTATTGAGGAACAATTGGAACTATTACCCCTCACCTGTAGCTACCTTTATTAAAAGATGTGAGACTTTAACTTTCAGTGATGGTTGTGATATTCAGTGTTTGATTCTGAAGTGCTTTATTCCACACAGGGTGCTGGAGCTGGGTCAATGCATTCTGCCTGTCCACTGCAGGGGAAACCTTGCTGTCTAATGTGAGTCTGAATTCTGCTACACTGCAAGATGACGAAAAATTACATCTTAAACCCCTTCCCTCTCTTCCTTCTCCTCCCTCAAATAGCTCTAGCCAGGTTTTCTTTAGCTCTCTGACATTTCAGAGTTACAAGTGTGGATCCTTGTGAAACAGATAAAATCCTTAAGGGGCAGGGGGGGCTGTCCTTTTATGGCTGCCACTACCTCTGATCCAACAATGCAGTCACACCAGTTTCATTTGCTCTGTGATCAGTACTGTACCAGCTTGAGTTACTAGGAATGTTTCAGAGGGTTGTTTTCTCTCTCATCTGAAGCACAACTTCACTATGCAATTACCTTGGAGTGAACAGAAGAGCAGGCTCTTTCGTGAGTTATTTATGAAACATAAAGAACCAGGGACATTTCTTACATTGGAAAGAAGCGGTCCATCCCCATCAGGACTTTATAATCCTCACTGATACCTTTCTTCATCATTATGCTTTAAGAGTAAGGTGCAGCAGTGGTGTGATGCAGCTGGAGTTTCACTCTGCACAGAGCAGAGCAATGAAGCTGTGATGGGTCTGGCACACAAGTCTGATGAGGAGCAGCTGAGGGAGCTGCGGTTGTTTAGCCTGGAAAAAAGAAGGCTTGGGGTTGACTTTATGACTTTTCAAACCACCTGAAAGGAGGGTGTAGCCGCATGGGGATTGGTCTCTTCTCCCATGCAGCAAGTGAGAGGACAGGGAGAAATAGCCTCAAGCTGCACCAGGAGAGGTTCAGGCTGGACATCAGGAGGAATTTCTTCATGGACGAGATTGTTAAACATTGGAATGGACTGCCCAGGGAGGTGGTGGAGTCACCAGCTCTGGAGGTGTACAAGAAATGACTGGACATGGCACTTAGTGCCATGGTCTAGTGGACAAGGTGCTGATCAGTCAACTGCTGAGTTCAACGACCTCAGATGTCTTTTCCAACTTAAAAGACTCTGTGATTTTGTTATGTGGTAGAGTAATTATTTGCCTAGTACAGATTTGCTAGAATGTCTATCAAGTTACAGTATTCAATAATTTGTCCTAACATGTAACACATTTCTACTGTTTGTTAGTTTGTGTGTCTGGTTCTAAGGTAAGGCTTGGCTGTGGCAGTGCCTGCCAGTGTTTCCATACATTCACGAATGGGTTTGGAAATCTGAATGCGGGGTTCACTGGCTGTCCTCAAGCTCTTGAAAACAGACATCTGGTGACTCAAGCTGTGATCATGAAAAGGGCAGAGAAAGAGAAAGTTTCAGAAGCTTTTACAAGGTAATATCTTGTTGTTGCTGCTGTTGTTGTTGTTGCTGTTGTTTTCCCACTGTGCAAGTCAATATTCCTGTTCTGTTAGTTTTAGCTTGTAAATGGGGCTGGGTTTTTTTCTGTGATGTAGCTTGATGTTTCTGTTTTGTTATATGTATGGTGCACATACATACACTGGACAACTAGCAGCTTATAAGCATCAGAGCCATATGCCTGGAAGCATAAATATAGGCACTGCTCTCCCGAGGTCGCATGGATGAAGTAACACAGCTGGAAATAGCATTCGAGAGCTATTGGCTTTAGTGTCTTTATTTGTGCCTTGTAAATCATGCATAGTTCCAAAGCAAATATAGATTTTCCTTCTCTTGTGTTCTTGATGGTGAAGTCCCTGTGCATTGCTAAAGTAGCATGAACAGAACTACACGTGAATGGCTGTCAGAATCCACAGTTGTAAATTCTATGTAACGCAGGTGCAAGACCTTGACTGTAGCTTCTCAAGGTACTCCAGAGAACAGACTGAGAGGGTGCAGCCGGCTGAATAAAAGCATGAAGCAAAAGTCAAGAGTTGGAGATGTGGCATAAACCACAGCAGACATACTGAGATATGCAAAAGCGCAACTGCTAGGCCGTGCTTTAAATTGCTTCGTGGGGTTGCCTTATGTATTTAGAGAGGAATGACTAAATTTGGAGATACCTCAAGACAGTCCGGATTCTCTCTTCTACCTGAAATGGCAATCTCTCAGAAAGCAGACATAGGAAATTGTTATAGGTCTAGCTAGGAATCCCTGTTTTCTTTGAAGTTTGGGAGATTTTTCTTTCCTGACAAGGTGGTTTGGTTATAAGGGAAGATTTTGAAAATTTCCTTCTTTCTGAGACGGCAGTGTAGTATTAGCAGCATGAGTGGCACATAGATCATGCTCGGCAGAAAGACTGCAGGCTTGGAGTACTGCTGAGCAGCCACTGGGGAAAAAAAAATTGATAACCTGTTTGTGCTCTCCCTATGTCCCGGAGTATACTGGAACAGGCACCATTCTCTTGGCAGCAACAGCTTGGGAAATGGTTTGCAGGTCTGTAATTGCTTGTACATGCAGCTGATATCAGGGTCTTAAAAATCAAATTCACACAATTAGGGAAGAGAAACAATCAAGGCAATTAGTTCCTGCTTACTGCTCCTCAGGCAGCAAAAGAAATAGTCTGTACTGAGCTATGCTCCAGTGGGCTGTCACATTCTTAGTTGAAGTATATTATTTCAAACACATTATTTTTAGAGCCTGCAAGTTTATAAAGGCCTGCCGATGTTGTATCAGAGCCAAGTCTGACTGCACTTCTAAAAGTGGTATCCACAAAGAGCTATTCACGGTAGTGCAGAGGGTGACACGCAGATCTAATGCAGCTCTAGTCTATTTTGGGCCAGCTGTGCTTTTCTGTGCTGCGGAGCTGCTAGCTCATGAAAGGTGCTTGTTTATTGCTGGACCTAAGGCAGTCCATGGCTGTGCAGAGGACTGTGAATTTACTTCAGGAATTAGCCTTGGCATGCCATAAACAGGCAAAAGGTAACAGATCCCATACACATAGTTGTGTTTCAAAGGTTGCACAGATTCCTCTTCCAAGATACAGCAGCAGGATAGCATCACTGTTCCATGGGTGATACATTTATCACCCAAATAGTCTTTTGCTGTCCATTTCCTACACAAGTTCAATGATAAGATATATATCACTGATATATATCTTATATATATCAGATAAGCACTGCTAGCATTACACTTTCCACTACTGCTACTGTCTGTATCATTAGTCCCCAGGAAGTAATTTAATTGTCTAGAGAAATGACAGAACATAATACTAAACAGTACCTCTTCTCGAGGAAAACAGCAGCCGCTGGTGAGAGAAGAAGACAGGTGCACATGTATGTTAATTTCTGTCGTCATAAGGAAACTGGTAGAAGCAGGAGCAAAGGATTATCTATAGTTAAGTCTATACCTTTCCAGCTTTCAGAAAGCAACAAAGCCATATAAACAGGACATCAATGTAGAGGCTTTGATGGGATCCTGTCATGGAGGATGCACAACAACTCTGCTGGCTGCCTCTACAGTAACAAGGGAAGAGGTTCAAAAAAGAGATCCAAAAAAGCATGAAGACCAAAAAGAACTTGGAGACAGCCAATTTGCACCAATTTATCCATATACATAGAACCTCAAACTGTTTTTTTTTTCACATTTGCTTTTAAAAGCAAAGGTTCCAAAATAATTTTTCAGGGTTCTGATGAAGTGTCAGTCTTCTAGAGATATGAGTCACTTGGAAAGCGAAGTAGCATTAACATCCATTGTGCAGAGGTGGCAATGACATTGCGAACTCTTCAAAAGCTATCATCTTCTTTCCTGTCAATATCTCAATTCTTGAAGCAGACAGTTGTAGAAACAAAATAGCAGTGATTTTGTGGTAGTGATGCCATAAATTGGAGTGCTGGCTTTTGGGTTGAGTTGGGGTTTTCTTGTTTGTTTTGGTCTTTGTTTGTTGGTTTGGTTTTTTGCTTTGGTTTGCTTGTGTGTTTGTTTTTCTCAGCTGGTGGTGATAACCTTTGCAGATGTACGCTTTGGCACTTCACCCAGAAACAAAGGGCAAAGGAAGCTCGCAGAGGGCATGATGCACTTTCCCTTATACATGCACTCAGCTTTGGAATGCCTTGTTTCCTAAATGTCGTATTGTTCTAATGTCTGGGGAGAATGTGACTATAGATATATCATGCAGACCCTCCAGCTATGTGAATCAGGGTCAGCAGAAATGTAACAAACTATTGTCTTTGGTTAGGTCAGTATTTATTTTTCTATGAGAAAGGGTAAATTTTTATATTTGTCTGGAACAGACTAGAGCCCATGGTCTCACTGTTGCTTTGGTGAACTGATGGTGTTAGCACAGAGTTGTGTTTGAAGATCCTGAAAAAGGTTTTTCCACCACACATTATTCACTTCTACAATCTTTGTGCAGAAGCTGTCAGGCAGTTTAGTAAGCACTGGAGTCTTCTTGACTTTAGACCGAGGACAAAATTTGACAATGCAACAACCAGTTGTCTGAAGACTAATGTCAATCATTTTGCTGAATTTTGCAATCATCCTAATTTTGTCTCACCTCTTTGTCAGAAGGAATATGAAGGATGTGTTCTGCTAACAATAGCAAAGTAACCATGAAGAATATAACTCAGTAGTGGTTTTTGATGCAGAAATTTTGAGTGGTTGTTAAAAATTTCAGCAGCATTTTTATAGATCAGCTTGTTGAGCTCACATGTTTAAACAGATACATGAGTGTTTGCTCTTTCAAGAAATGCAGTATAGCTGAGAAAATTTGACAGACATCTATACTATGTGTTTGCTACCATCTGGTGGCTATCTCCACACACTGTATTTTTATTTCCTGATTATTTCTGTCTCTTCAGGTAACAGTGATGCAAAATTTATTTTTAATGTGGCTGTTGTACAGTAGTAATACTTGCAGGTTTGCATCAGTAGAAAACCGTCACAGAGGCTATGTCTAATCTGAAACTTCAGGCAATGCTGTGGTACCCATATTTCTGTGGTGCAAAAGGTGCAAATGCTGCTGATGTGATGTATTTCAAAGGTGACGCATTCTTATTCCTGCTTCTATGTTGGAAGTGTAGAAACACCATTTGTTCAATTTCAGTGGCATCCTCTACACGCCATCTTTGAACTGCTGACAAAAGGAGATTTGACACATGTACCCAGTGAGTTAATGCTGGCAGCAGTCTCAACCCAAGAGCAGACAATTAACTATCAGCCCTAGTGGAAATGCTTTCCTTCGTCTTGGGGCTAAATCACTAGTAAGGCTGTCACTCTCTGCTAGCTCCCTGTTGTGACACATAAGGTGTCAAATCTGGTTCACACACAGACACTTGTGCCTCTCAGGCACCTGTCCCAGGAAACACAGCATTACCATCATGTAAACAAATACCACTGTATGAAACTTATGCTTTGAGCCTCTGTAAATTCAACAGAATATACTTTTTCCTTTGTCTTACTGCTACTGAATTTATAGGTAGACTGCCTTGCTGGATATTTCTCGGTTTCCCACCTGCATTTCCAAAGTACTTCTAGCCACTGCCACATAACCCTTATAATTGTTGTCCTTTTTGCCCTGTACTTGCATTTGTAGCACATGTATTGTGTACAAGGTAGTGCAGAATTCACAAAAGGAGGTGTAAAATTGGCCTGAGCTTTATAGTTACCTGTTGTGGTGCATTCCCCCCTCTCTCATTCCAGACTGCACTGTGATCTAAGAAATGCTCATTAGGCCTCAGCCTTGCGAACAGCACCTGGGCTCAGCTCTTCCTGAGCTCATCATAAACATGGTCTGCTTCCAGGAACTGTTGTCTAATGAGCTCCTGTTTTACTTACGAACAGCCTTGGAAAGTACCTTTCCTGCCTCAACAGCACAACATTCCTGTTCTTGCACATTTGAAGAAAGTGCCAACCCAAACTGAAGCCAGTAGGAAACACTATGACTAAAGCCCACTCTCTGGCAACCCTATAAACAGTGGTCTGAATGAGACCCTTTGAGCTCTCCTGGAGCGCAGTGGGCTGTGACCAGCATCTCCCTCTGAGGGGGATGGCTCTCAGAGCCAATGAACTCTCAAGTGTGCTATACTTGGGGAATCGCTGAACAATGATGAGTCTTGGGCTGCTCACTCCTCGAGGCCTGACCCTTCACCTGTCAGGAAATGCAAAAGCACCCAAAGTGAGTATTTCGCTGACCTCTGAGGGGAGTGTTTCACAGATAGCTTGCTTGCACTGACTCTTTATGTCTGCGTGCATGCACGTGTGCATATGCTATAGCAAATCTGAGAGAAACGCTGGTTTCTTAGATGTTTAAGTACCTTGGATATCAAAGTAAGTTAGGCCTGTAAGTAAGCTTGTGACTTACAACTTTACTTAAACGCTGCTAAGTGCTGTTCTTTCACTAAGTTGCTAAGTATAACTTTGAAGTTATAAATTAGGTTAAATGCTGCTAAGTGTTATTCCTCTGTTAACTTGCTGAGGTTACATTATAAATTAAGAGAGAAGTTAAATGCTTCTCTTTTGTTAAATTATTAGGTTTAAGGTATAAGTTAAGTTAAGTACTGTTAAGCTTGAGTGCTGCTTAGGTTTTAGTCCGTGTTCCATTTTATCCTTGCCCTCACTGTCCTTTGTCACACAGACCTATACACACAGAGACACACACACATCCCACTAGGTGGTTCTCTGTTCATTTCTGTTTTGATTTTTGATTTTACATTGTTTCGTTGTTGCTTTTTTTCCTTTGTTGTTCCTTAACTCTCTTGTAAGTAGTAGAGTGAATCTTGCCAATGAACTTCGTTGTGCTGTCACTTAATATTAAATCTGGCTTTTGCTGATACCATTGCTGATGATTTTTTAAGTGATCTCAGACATTCACTCGTAGCAACACCAGAGCCCTGTACCAAGGTGCACCATTGGAGCTAGAATACTGTGGCTCTCAGGTAATTTCACATGCTGTCTATCACACATTACCATATCCTCTTATGTAATGTGAACTCCGTCACTCAGAAGTGAAAAAATTATCCTTATATGTTGCATCTTCCTATAAGCTGAGTGAGGCAAGTTAGCCAAAACTGAACTCAGTTGCCACGTCAGTTAACACTGCCCTTCTCCACAGAATTGCAGTTTTGTATCACTGACAGTTTTTCTAGAAAATACCAGTTTCCTGAATAGACATTCAAGACCCAGAGAGAACTTTTTCAACCTTTTAAGCCCTGTTTCATGTATTGGACTAGCCATGTGCTAATCCTAATAAGTTAAGCCTCTCAGTGCCCTCATTAGGTGAAAACAGCATCATTGTTCTGAGCTACTGAAGAACAGAGAAGACTCATTTTCTCTGTAATTTCACAGCAGAGGTCAGGCTATATCCTTTACTTTATGAATTTCAGTCAAATAGTCCTATGTTTTGCAAATATCAGCCTGAGTTCTAGGAAAACCAGGTTCTGCCTGAAACCTGTGCATAGGAACTGTACACATATGCACGAGGTTGTAGCACATGCTTGCAAATCTAGCATCCTTCATTGCCTATGCAACTGGTATCACAGAAAGCTGTCCATAGATATAACAACCACAGAAAATAATGTGTTCCATTCTTCTTACTGGCTTACACATATGGAAGACAAGAAAGGTTGAAGATAAGGGTCTCAGCCTTTTATTTATCATTTTTGAAGAGAAAAGAATCACTTATTTCTGACTCCGTAGGCATCCAAGGTGAACCATCAAGAGTGAATACAGGCACTGCCTGCAGGTAATACTTTCCCCAAGAAAATGGCATCATCCAACATGGAAGATTAACATCAATCAATAAACCTTCTAAAGCAACATTTAGAGGCATCTCATGAATGAAAAACCTATTTCCCAGAAAAGGAAATAGGACAAGTTAGCTGCCAAAATACCAAAGACACAGAGGTAACATGAAGAAAAAGAGGTCAAGCAGCAAAGCTGACAGTTAATCTGGTAAAGATCCAGCTCTCCAATTCAACACGTCCTTTTCTAAGGTGAAGTTTTACTGCCTTTACAGTAGATGTTGATTTTGTCCTAGCAAGACCAGCCTGCCTAACTGTAATTCCTACAGCTCATCTGGATTTCTTGTGAAGATCTTTGCTCTCATATCAGAGCACACTGGGCATTTTCTCCAAATGACACAGTGCAATTAAGCAAGAGAAAAGCTGACACTTTGAGGCAACTTCTGCAGAGCTGGAGAAGCCAGAACGATGTTGCCATTTACAGCAGTTAAGCCCAGGGAACATATGCAGAATTCCTCTCAGAGAGCACACAAAATCTGGGAAAGGAAAAGAAAACCCCTTATCATTGTCTGTGCTTCAGTAACACAAGACTGCAGTCAGATTCCATTTGACAGTTCTTTCTGCGTATCCTTGTAGATGCAAACAAATTGTTCCCTCTCTCCTACTTATTTCTTGTTTTGTTTGTAAATGGCTTGTTTTGATGTTATATGACAAAGTGATTACCTAAATAAAAACTTTCTGTGTCTCCAAATGCACAGATGAGTTGGAATCCAGATAAAACTCTCAGGTTTTCTTTTAAAATGGAAGTAGAAAATAAGACCTAATATTATTTCATATATAAGCAAATACTTACTCCAATTTCCCACTAGCAATGAAATCATTTTTCAAAACAAAGTACAGTATGTAAATCCAGTTCTAAAGAGTAAGAGTATTAGAACTTGCACAATACTAGGCATGCTGCTTGACCTAGTTAATAGTGATGTCAATTTTTGCAATATATACTAGAGTTTTCTTACTTTGTAAGTGAATTTCAAAGCTTACATAGATTCAGCAGCAGCAGCAAAAGGAAGATTAGGAGAAACGTGGGGCCACTGCTCAATCAGATGGATGGCCTGGTGATGGAAGACACAGAGAAGGCAGAATTACTGAATGCCTTCTTTTGTCTCAGTCTTTACTGGTGAGGCCAGCCCTCGGGAGTCCCAGACCTCAGAGGCAAAAGAAGAAGGCTGGAGAAAGGAAGACTTTCCCCTGGTCATAGAGGGTTGGGTTAGAGATCAGCCAGGCAGACTTAACACCCATAAATCCATGGGCTCTGGTGGGATGCACCCGTGGGTGCCAGGGGAGCTGGCAGATGTTGCTAAGCCAACCTCCATTATCTGTGCAAGATCATGGAGAACAGGAGAGGTGCCCAGTGACTGAAGGAATGCCAGTGTTGCTGCCATCTTCCAGAAAGATAAGAAGGAGACCCGGGAAAATACATCCAGTCAGCCTCACCTCCACACCTGAAAAGGAACAGCTCATCCTGGAGGTCATGCCCCAGCATGTAGAAGACAACAAGGTCATTGGGAGCAGTCAGCATGGATTCACCAAGGGGAACTCATGCTTGACTGATCTGATACACTTCTGTGGTGGCATGGCAAGGATGGGCCAGTGAGGGGAGAACAGTGGATGTCGTCTGCCTTGACTTCAGCAAGGCTTTTGACGCTGTCTCCCGTAACATCCTCACAGGTAAGCTCAGGAAATGTGGGTTAGAGGAATGGACAGCGAGGTGGATCAGGAACTGGCTGAATGGCAGAGCTTAGAGGGTTGTGATCAGAAAAGCAGAATCCAGCTGGAGGCCTGCAGCCACTTCTCCAGGGATCAATACTGGGACCAGTCTTGTTCAACTCGTTTATCAATGACCTGGGTGAAGGGATAGAAGTTTGCTGATGGCACTAAACTGGGGGAGTGGCTGATCCACCTGAAGGTTCTGCTGCCATTCCCTGGGACCTCGACAGGCTGGAGAGTTGGGCAGAGAGAAACTTAATGAGTTCAACAACGGCAAGTGTTGGGTCCTGCAGCTGGGGAGGAACAGCCCCAGGCGCCAGCACAGATTGGGGGTTGCTCCTACAGAGCAGCTCTGTGGAGAAGGACCTGGGACTCCCGGTGGATCACAAGCTGTCCATGAGCCAGCAGTGCCCCTGTGGCCAGGAGGGCCAGTGATATCCTGGGATGCATCGGGAAGAGTGTGGCCAGCAGGTCAAGATGGGTGATCCTGCCCCTCTACTGTGCCCTAGTGAGGCCACATCTGGAGTGATGTGTCCAGTTCTGGGTTCCTCAGTAGAAGGAGCTACCAAAAAGCTCAATGGATAAGCCAGTGGAAGGCCACAAGGATGATCAGGGGTCTGGAGCACCTCTCTTATGAGGAAACGCTACAGGAACCAGGCCTGTTTAGTCTGGAGAAGAAAAGATTGAGAGGGGATCTCATTAACACATCTCAAAGGCAGGTGACAAGAGGATGGTGCCCAGCAACAGGATGAGTAGCAATGGCCATAAACTAAAACACAGGCAGTTTCATCTCAACATGAGGAACAACTTCTTTCACATTGAGTGTGGCAGAGCACTGGAACAGGCTGTCATGGGGATGTCATGGATTCTCCCTCTCCTTTGAGACACTCAAAATCCATCTGGATGAGTTCCTTTGTAAGCTGCTCTAGGTGACCCTGCCTGGGCAGGTGGGTTGAACCAGATGATTTCCAAAGGTCCCACTATTCTGTGGTTCCATGAACTGTTTTGACAATTATATTCTGCCAGAAAGATTTTTTTTTTTGAGAAAAAAAAAAGATATACTGGATTTTCTAGTTAGGTATGCTTTTCAGTGAAAGAGTAATGAGAATTGGATTTCTTTATCTTACCATTTAACCAAAAAAAAAAAAGCACATATTATTAAATAAAAAATAGCTCAAGGTAATCTATTTTTTCCACAAAATTTTGAGGATTGCGCCTTCTCTTTTGCATACAAATTATTAAGGAGATACACCTCCAGCAGACTTTGGCAAATTGCTTTTCTTCTAGACTTTTCAGGCACCGTAGTACATTGCTTCTAGTAGTGGTCCCAAGAGATTGTGCTAAAGTCCTTAACTTTTCTACAGTGTAACATACATAGATGTGCCCTTGTGGTTTTGTTAGTTCTTTGTTAAAATACATGGCTATTTATTCTTTAAAATAATGATACCTTTTTTATTAATGTTGCAGATCCCAATAGGAAATCAATTAATTCCTTAACTAATGGGATGTGATCCAACATGAACTTGTAGGAAAATTTTCTGTTTCTAGTCTAGATAAAGCTATTGTATGAGTTGTTTCAAAAAATAAATCTATAATAATAAATATATGTTCTCTCCCATGAAAAGGCTAAAATGCAGGTGTCACACTGATCAACTTTTGAATAGTCTTCTAAGACTGGAAGAAAGCCTCATATTTGGCATTATTTTCTGACATATGGAAGATCACTTTTGTTAAGTTTGTGCTCTTTGTTCAGTTAGAAATTTACATATATATACGTAAAGAAATTATTTTGCTTTTTTTCAGAGCCTACAATTGCTGCTTCACTAGTTTTTCTATTCCACTTTCATTCTGTTTTTTAAACTTCCACTTGCAAAACCTAAAATGCAGAAATTGGTCTGGGAAAGTTGGGGCTGCTCAGCCTGGAAGAGAGAGGGTTGTGTGGAGGTCATAGCAGCCTTCCTGTATCTGAAGGAGGCCTATAGGGAAGCTGTAGAGGGACTCTTCACTAGAAACTGTATTGATGTGACAAAGAGCGGTGGCTTCAATTTGACAGGGAAAATTTAGAAAGGAAATCTTTACAAATTATGAAATTATGAAAGAAATTATTTTCTGTGAGAGTGGTTAGGCACTGAAACAGGTTAGGTTGCCCAAAGAAGTTGTGGATGCCCCACCTGTCAGTGTTCAAGGCTGGTTTGGAACATGGCTTTGTGCAACCTGGCCTAGTGGAAGACATCCCTGCCCATGGCAGACGGGTTAGAACTAGATCATCTTTAAGGTTCCTTCCAAACAACACAATTCTATGATTCCATCTAGACAGTGGAAAGTGTCCAGCTGAGTTAATGACAACCGTGGAATAAACAGGTTGACTTACTTTTCTTTTTTTAAAATTAAGAAAATACCAGCATCATCCATTCAGCAGTCAAAAATAAGTATGAAAACAGCCTTCCTGAGTTTTCTGTTGCTCCATCTCTGATTTCAGACACTCAGCTTCACCCACGTTCACCCACCCAGAAACTGAAGGGCCTGTGGTCAAGACTGGAACTCAGCAGAAGGGCTGGTGAAGGAAGGACTCTGGCCGAGCTGCTCGGGTGGAAGGCGCGGGGCGAGGCAGGGCAGCGCAGGGCAGAGCAGGGCGGGGCAGGGCAGGGAGGTGCAGTGTAGGGCCGGGCGGTGCAGGGCGGGGCCGGGCCGTGCCGGGCAGGGGAGGGAGGTGCAGGGCAGGGCGGGGCGGGGCAGGG
>VZRR01003435.1:1329874-1392592 GCA_013398015.1 Oreocharis arfaki | reverse complement strand
GTCCCGCGGGAACTTCCCGCTCGCCGCCGGCAGTGCTTGCAGAGGTACCGGGCCGGCTTGCCAGGGCTTAGCTGGCGTGCTTGCCGGACACTGATACTGTTTAGTTACCTCGCGTTTTCTTGTTTCTTTAGCCAGCCTTCCGTCTTTAAAGTCTTGAGCCGGAAACGTCTTTGAATAGTCGCAGCGGAGGTGGAAATAATAATGTTAGAAATCAGTGCAGGTAGATACCTCCTCCCGCCTACCCTTCTCGGTAAGGGTCGGACGAGGTGGCCTTCCGCGGTCTCTCCCACCCCGGGCGGTGACCTGGGACTGTTCGCCATTCCCCTCCTCCTTCCGAGCCAGCCCTGCGGCAGCCCGCTCTCTGCTTTCCCTCTGCGTGGGCAGAGCTGCGGAGGCCTTACCCCTGCTTAGGGCACTGATGGCTTTTCAGAAGTTTATGCCTCCAGAGGCCTTCCCTCTGCTTGCGAAAGTGCCACCCCCACCTCTTCAGAAATTTTGATTTGGCTGTTGGGTACATAAAGAGCAGTGTGTTTATCGCCTGCACCCAGGATGTTTGCCGTGCTTTACTTCATTGCATTTCCTTGTCGTCTTGAAGACAGAAGGAATTGATCAGGTTTTTAGAAAATATTACTCTTGAATTGACCTTTTTTGAATGGCCTTTTGTCTTACATCTTAACAGCACTTTGCTCTTAAAGAACTACTTGTAATGTTGAATTTTTATTTCTCCTAGTAGGAGGTCTGCATGTTTTACAGTCAAACCATATGCGTAGTTTTGCAGTGATGGGCAAGTGGTAGCACTTTAGTGGGTTCCTCATCACGTATCTAAACTTACTGTACTCTATTTCTTAATCTTCATTTAAGATAAATGGGTGTCCTATTAATTGTAATCTTAACAAGCTAGTTCATGGTGTGTGGGAAAAATACTGGCAACAAAATATATTCATAAAAATAAGTGAACAGTATGACTAACTCGCTAGATAGTTCAAGTGTATAAGTTTGCTTGTTTAATTTTGTTTTCATACCAAATATTTTCAGGTAGTAGTAGTATTTTCTAGAAGTACACCTAGGCAGCGTGTCAAGAAACGTATCCAGGTATTCTGAATATTTTATCAAGTTATTTTTGGTTAGCTGACTTCTGTCATTGGAATAGATACCTACCTTAAACCTCTAGCATCTGTTTTGCCACATACCTGTTTGGGAATTCTCTTTAATCAGATAAAGGGCATTGAGGACGATTGGTTATTAGCTTCTTGTAAAGTAGTCCTTTGAAAGAAGAGCGACTTCTTGAGCTGAAACATAATTAGTGGACAAGTGGTAACAGTCACCTTGTCCTTGGACAGACAGTGCATTTTTAGGGTTTTCATAGTCTTCTGATCTAGTTTAAAATGCATTAGAAAAGGAAGACCTAGGACCTGAATTGACTATCAAATGGTTATTCCTGAACAGGATGGCCATGAAGCTGTCGAATGTACTACGGTGAGAATGCCCTGCCCTTCCTATGAAAACTGTAATTTGATAATTTGGGTAAATAGTGACTCAGTGACATCCATCCAAAGTATAGAAGTTTGAGTAGTGGCTGTTGCTGAATGTTTCAAGGTGGGTTTTTTTTTTCCTTTTTTTCCTGCGTTTTGTAAATCCCCATGAAAGGCATATAAAAAGTTTGTGATCAGCAGGCTTGAGTTCAGTGCACAAACTTTAAATCTCCATTGGAAAAATATTTGTTTGACCTCTTTTGACTTGCAAGTTTGAAAAGAAAACCACCCCCAAATTGTGTTGCTGCAGAGGATGATAAGAAATCTATGCTGTGTTTTTTGACAGTGTACAGTTCCTGAACCCTGTGTACAGTCTTGAAAGTATAGTCTGTGTACAGCCTTGAAAACATAAAGGTTGCTGCTGGCTGTAGCTGGTTCTCACCATGGGGCTCTGGATAGTGGTACTTGTAAGTAAGATCCTGCTGGGAGTAAGAACCAGCTGGATTTATATTTCAAGGATAATCACTACTGTGATTACAAACCCTTTACAAAATGAAAATTGAAAGGTTTTGACTCATTTTTTTTCTGCACTCCATTTACTTCCACCCACCCACAAATGGTCACTTGTGTTTTCGGAAGACTGGGCACACAAATGTTTGGTCTCTGATTCACTTTCTAAAGAATTATTATTTTTCCAATTTTTTTTTTTTTTAAATAAAACCCAAGTTCTAGTACCTTTTAGTCTGATTTAGTTGTGTTTGGGTATAACTAACTAACTTGTCAATGGAAGAAGTTTTGAATTGACTTGCTTGGTTAATCCAGTATGCTTTAATTCAAGCAGTCAGACACAGGAATTCCATGACAATATCTGAAAACAAAAGCAATTTCTTCCAGAAGCTCATTGGGAAGTTGGAAAAGAATCTGCAACAGGTGGGGATAGCACCACTGTCTGTCTGATGAGCTCCCTTGATGGGAGGAGGTTCCCCAGTCTGGTTGGGATGGGATCATGTGACCTCTGTGCAGTGTGTTAGCCCTGAAGTCCTTGTTGAGGTGGGGTTTTTTTTTTTGTTTTGTTTGGTTTGGGGGTTTTTTTGTAGGTTTTTTTGGGGATTTTTTGGGGTTTTGTGTGTGTGTGTTTTTTGGTTGGTTTTTTCTTTGTTGTTGGTTGGTTGTTTTTTTGTTTGTTTGTTTGTTTTCCTCTTGTCTTCAGTTGTGGCTCTACCTTTCCACAGGGGTTTTAGCAAGGCTTTGTCCTTACTCAGACCTCCAAGAAGCTGTGCCTTCACTTTTCAGTGACTGCTTCAGCTGTGCTTGAAGAGCACCATCTTTAGATGGTGCTCTGCCTTATTCCGGCTTTATACCATGCAGTGTCTGGGTGACAGAGGAGGTGGTTGGTAGGCAGGTATGCTGGTGGGGGATAAGGGAACCTTTTTGCAACTCTGTCTGCTGTATGTCTATTGAGTTTTTCATCTTTTTTGGTTGTTCCTGCTGAGCAGGTCTTATGGATGTACATAGATCTGGACACTCTGAGCAGAGAGACTTGGCTTTCCTTCTGGGAGCCTGAAATGCACCTTTTTTTTTTTGTCTTTACCCCTAGTCTCTTGGTCTTGAGGCTTGATTGGCAAGGTTGTTACTTATCTGTAGAGGAAGATTGCTGGATACCAGCTATCCTGCTTCAGCTGAGTACAGTAAAAGAAAGAATTGCTCACTGTGGGAAGTAAAAGTATGCTGTATGTTAACTTGCTTGAACATCTCAGAGTCTAAAACATCTCCCTTTTGATGTAGCACCGCTAGTTTGGCAAAGCAGAAGGATGAAATCTGCTGTTCAGAAGTCAAGAATTTTATGCATTTGCTTATTTTTACATCTGCCATGGACATTGGTAAAAGATGGAGTCTTTCATGTTCAGTGAAACTACTTTCTTACCCATAAAATCAGAAACTTATTTTAAATTCAACTCAAATAACTGTGCCTGACCAGATGTTTCCTGGAAAACAGCATGTGCAAACACATTTTCATGTAAATGTGCTTATTGAGCTGATTTGCTTATCTCTCCTCCAGAATATAAGTGTGTATATCCATGGCAGAAAGTTAAATAGTTTTTGTTTTTAAACTATTGAGAGAGGGAATATCAATATTGCAACTGAGGTAAAGTTTTGGGTCTTCAGTATGCAAGTGGAAGATCCTTCTCTGTCTTTCATGTCTTTCATCTTCCTTTTGCTTTTCCTTCTGTTCAGTATAAAAATATATTACTAATTAATATAAACTATGTAAGGGCAAACAACACTGTCTTTTCTGGAAAGAACAATGTATTGAAGACAAGCATGCTTTAATGAAATCAGTGCTTTCTTGCCTGTTTGTTTTTAACAGCTGAAAACAGCAGAAAAGGTGCTGATGCTGCCAGATTTGTGTACTATCTAGGTGTATTGGCATTTTTTTAACATGGTTTTATGCCTGTGCTTTAAGCTGCATGGTGAACTAATCATTCTTTCTTTGAACAATATAGTTGCTTTACGTCTGAAAATTTTTGAGCTGAACAGCTAGTCCCATGTATTTATCCAGTAGATAAATTCCAGTGCAAGCTGTTACTGCCAATAATGTGAACCATTTTCTGTATTTTTGACAGCTATGGGGAAAATACCAGTTATTTTATTCAAGTTACACTTGGAATGAATCACTGCATTTTGCAGTGCTATGTTTGTAGTTTTTTTAAGTGTACCGGCTAATAATACTTTTACAGCAAAGAACAGGGTAGGGATGACTTCATGACAGCTTCTGACAGACATCTTTTGAAATACAGTATTTCATTCTGGTACGCAAAAGTACATCAATTCTCTTGTTCTTGGCTGAGGTGGCAGTGCTAATCATTCCCTTTGTGCTCTCATTTTTGCTGCTCTGGAGATCTGTGGTTCTTGGTTTTTGGGGATCACATGTAAGACGTGGCGGCTCTGTACTTCTCAGGTCCACCTTTCAGGATGACACAGCAGGAAAACAGTCTGTGCAAGCTGTATGTGCTTCCGCAGTTCATAGCTTTCTACTGGAAATTTGTGCATGTCTCTATGTGTGTTTTAATGTATTGCATCTTAATTTTTTGCTTTACAAGGGAAAAAAAAAGCATGGTTTCTCCCCATGCCTTTACTTCTTAGTGTTGACCTTACCTCATCTGTATGTGGCTCTGTGGGTGTCCACTGGAGCTGTGCTGCGTGTGTCCCTTTGCTCCTTAGCTGAGGTTTCCTTTAGGCAAGAAACTCAAGTCTCAGGTGTTAGACTTTTGCATCTTTTTTTTTGATTGTTTCGTGATGTGTCTGTGTGTGTGTGTGAAGAGCTAACATTTTCACAAAGCTACATTTTAGTCTTACATATTCTGTGTATTTCACTCTCAAATACAAATCAGCAAACTTTTCAAATGAACGCACAGATTTGAAACCTTTGTGAGTCTGGCAGTATTGTGCACTTCCTGCTGAAAAAAGAGGAGAAGATAGATTTTATCTTGACTGCAAAGAGGGAATTTTGCAGAGGATGCATGAGCACTCTTAGGTGTAGGTGAGCTGTTGAAGGACTTAACTGATGGATGTACAGTAAAATCCGCATTTCTGGTACCTGCAAAATGCTTGCATCACATTCTTCCTGTGTTTACAGTAAACATATAAACCCTTTGAGAGTTGCTACCATTTATTAACTTTTAAAACCATGCCACCTGTGCATTGCAACATTGCTTTACTTAGGAGCATGTACCTTGAGAGAACATGTACAATATATTACTAGTAAATGTACCCATTTTAGATTTAACTAGGGCCGTGTGTCGCATATATATTTGCTGTCTGTCTGGTATTCTGTGCTTATTTTTGTTGTCTTTTGTCTACAGGAGTGCAGAAACAAAATAGGTTAAGCTCATTTTACAAGGGAGCAATCTTCTACAAACTGCTGCCAAGATTCCCGGTGGAGTTTGAGGATTCATAAAGCTAGGTGCCATTAGGCTTATTAAGACCAGATTTTACCACATCATAAAATGAATGTGGCCTATTTCAAAGAGAATTGCAATTACCCTTTGCCCCACCTATCTTTTAAGATGGGCTGTTTCACAGAAATTACACAAGTCTCAATAACAACCAGTAGTATCCCTGGTACTGCTAATTCATTATTTTCTGTAGGAGCAGAGAAAACAGCTGAAGATCGAAAAGGAGAACACTTAATTCAGTTTAGCATTGAAATCAATGGAGTGTCTGCTCGTATTTGTATTAATTTTCATTTTTAGATTATCCTTTACATAATTGAGTTTAATCTCATTTCCTTATTTATTTATGAGCTTGGGAACAAGAAAATAGAATAGTAGTATCAGATGGAATAAGTTGGAACTGTGCAATTTTAGGAAGCAAAGTGCAAATTACTCCTCAAACAGCCAGACTCAGTTAATTTTATGAGTAGATTAGGTAAAAAGGAATCTATCCTCTAGCCTAGTGTTGTCTACTTAGCTTTTTGGGTAGAATGTATGATGGCTGGTTCTGTTTAGTGCAGATTTTCATTATATTGTTAGCAGTTTTCAAGACATCCCCCTCAAGACCATGTGAAGCTCTATGTGCAAGCTAATAGTGTGTAATGACCTTTTTTTGTCTTTCAGATGGAAATACTTAGACAGGTCAACACTAATACATTTATCTTCTTTGCTGGGTATAGGCCTGTCAGCTGAGAATTGTTGTATTATTACAAAGTTTTATTATGTGTATAAAATAGCTGTAGCTGGGGATGCAGTATAATGTGCCCTTTTTAATTTGCAGGTTTCCATACTTGCTGTGGTTCTTTGGATTTTTTTTTTTCCTTGAAATGGTAGGACTAGGAAACAGCTGTCGTGGGATGAAGTCTCCACCACTCCTCATGGCTGCACTCGTGGCATGCATAATTGTTTTGGGTTTCAATTACTGGATTGCAAGTTCTCGCAGCATGGATCTGCAGGTAATGTTCCTTTTGCTCTGCATGTCACTTTGTACTTGTGCAGGTAATAAACATAGTTCATAAGAAGGATGATTCTCCTTTGTGTGGCAAGTCAGGAACTTCAGCTTGTTGTAGGAACTTACACGAATTTTGCAGTCATTGCTTGTCAGTAGTGGGAGACTGGGAGAATGGAAGGATTGCCTATTTGTACATGAGAGGAGCCCAAAACTTGAACACTCCTGATGTTTGGTACTTCTCACTTCTGCTCCCACAAAGCATTCAGCTGTCTTGGGCTATTTCACTTCAAAGATGTGACAAATGCCATGCCCTGTTTTTTGTCCTCTCCCAGCCTCCCAAGCACCCCCAATTTCCTCACCGTCCTGGCAGTACACAAAGCAGAAAAGGCCTTTGCAAGCCCTACTCAGTTGTAACAAAGCATCTTTATATTATGAACTCTGTGTTCATCACAAATCCAAAACAGAGCCCCATCCCAGCCACAGTGAAGAAAATTAACTCTACTCCAGTCAAAACTAGCACACTCATATCCCTGTATTTGTCTTCATACATGACCTATACAATTGTTTGCATGCTTTCCGACCCAGTACTAGGAAATCTAGGTTGTTCAGTGTCTAAAATTCTGAATTTGTGTTTCTTAGTTACCTTTCTGAAGAAGGACATGCAAGTCACATGGAATAATTACCTTGTCTGATGATAACTAAGTTTTTATGGCTGTTGAGCTTGGGTTTTAATCCTTTCTGGAACATTTGTTCTGTAGTAGGGTACGTGAGTCAAGTTTCTGAGTTTCTGGTTTGTGCCAATCTCTGCAGGATAGTTCTTTTTTGTTTTTTTCTTTTGTTACTGCTTTTAACAAGCTAACCTTAAACTTAACAACCTGTCGATTAAACGTAGCTTATGAGAGCTCCTTCCCAGTTTATCCAATGAATTTGTATCCTCTTTGTAACTGAGCCGAATTTTAGTACTGGGCTGACAGCTAAAGGAGTTGAACTCCTGTTTCACCTCAGAGTGGGCACTATTCAAACAGGACATTTGTGTCTGGCCATGCGGTTAAGGCTATGTCTTGGTTTTACTATATGACTTCTGAGGCTCTGGTCATCCCTTGCTTTCCCTTTAGTCAGTGGCCTCAGGATGGTGGCCACCAGTGGGTAGTAACTGTGTCAATACTGCTGAAGTTTTGCTGCACAGCCATGGAGCATCTGATAGTGAGAAAAATATGCCACCATCCTAGTTTATCTTGGTCTCAATAACCTAGAGACACAAAGTCCTCTGATATTACTGTTGCACTGTACCATCTTGTACATTTCTTCCAAAGTTAGCCTGAACATTACTCCGCTTGTGCGTAGTCATGCACTCTGAATGGAATAAAAGCATAGCTGAAGACATGGATGGGGCTTCTAAAGCACTCTGTATACCCATTTGTTTGTTGGCAAGACTTTGCAGCTGTTATGACTGAAACAGAAGGAGTCCTTTTCCTTGTTATTTCAGCTAAACTGCAAGTCTCTTTTCATTTTTTTTTCTCTGCCTCCTCTCCCATTTCTTGCTTTCTGTGGCAGAGAAGCAGAGTAGGTGGGTCATAATATGCTACATACTGTGGTATAAGAGGCTTTGGTCCATGTTTATGGAGTCTTGGAGCAGGCACAGTTTTTATTATATCTAATTTTTAATCCACCTGGAATTGCCAGATCTTTTTTTGTATGGGTAGATTCTATTGATATCCCCACTCCACTGCTTGTTTTTGTATTCCTACTTGCTGCTGAAGAACAATTTTAACCCAAAATGTTTAGAAACAATGTCCTGCAAAACTAAATTGGTTCTTATGAAAAAGAAGTGGGGGGAAGGGGAAAGAATGTGAAAACATCAGGTTTGATTCTTTAGCTTATGTCTCTGTATGTGATGGTGTTGAATTTTCTTCTGTCTGTAGCTGCTCTTTGAGCAGTCAAGAAGAATGATGATTTTCTGTTTATGAATGAATTTTTTTCATACGTGTCTTTGTGTAATATGTGAGTTGTTAATGTGAAAGTTGGTCAATGTTGTTCCCCCTCTACTCTTTTCTAGCTCTTCCAGGAAATCAGATTGATTTGAGAGCTGAGTTTTCAGACTGGGTTAGTTTAGGATCAGCACAGAAGTGTAGAGCTATCAGAATTGTATGGGCTAATTAAGAACATTTTTTGACCTTGTATTTCAGAAATATTGTAGACTCTAATCTTTTTTATGTTTATGTTTTTGGTTTCTTTTTAAGCTGAAGTACTGAGCTTTTCGTTTTTCTTACCTTTAACCGAAATTTTGACAGTGTCTGCAAAATACACACGCCTGTTAATTTACATAAAACTAGGAATGTTTGTGTCTCTGTATGTATGACAAGTATACCTGACTGACACAGGACTTGCACAAGATCAGCATTGTTAGAGCTCTGAAATTTGCTGTTCCTTGAATACATTGGACAAGATTCTGGCAAGGGGGGAGCATTTCTGTTTGCTTTGACTGATCTGCTTTTCCTCAGGGTCGAGTCATGGATCTGGAAGGCAAAGTCCGCAGGGCAGCAGCAGAGAGGGGTGCTGTGGAGCAAAAAAAGAATGAATTCCAAGGAGAGCTAGAGAAGCAGCGACAGCAGATCGACAAAATCCAGTCCTTGCACAGCTTTCAGATGGAAAATGTCAGGAGAGTACATCAGGAAGAGAAGGTAGGGCTTTCTCTAGCCACAGTTTTCTCTGAGACTGTGGTTTACCAAGACACACTCTGCAGCAGAAGGTGTTGCTCACGTGTTGCAGCTGATGGGCATACAGTCAGTGCTGGTGTGGCAAAATGTTTTATGATTGTATGGTATTGAGAAAATGGACCTTGAATGCGTGTTTTAACGTTTGTTGTATAGCTTTGAAATACTGCAAGCTGCAAGTAACAGCAGTTCTGAATAAAACTCTAACACCCTCTATAGATCATTGCTACCATACTTCGATTGGCCTTTGGCTTTCTTTTCTGTATACTAATGCTTTAAAAATTAAGAAAAAGAGGAAAGCGCACAGAGAGATATATTCCCAAATGAATTTGTAAGCATAAATAGTTCATGTTTATTTCTAAATGTGTTACAAATTTTGTGGATCTTGGCTTTCTGCCTCCAAAACTCAATGGTATTGGGAAGACATGAGAAGGTAAGACTTTTATGGCACTGCTCCTGACAATTCAACTTTGCCATGGGAATGGAATTCCTCTGTGAAGAATGTGATAAAAGCTACTTAAATAGCAGTGTGTATGTTTCCTGCTGTGCAGTATCTTACAAACTGTGTTGCTGATACTGCTTTGACTAGAGTTGTTACTGCAGTAATATCACTTTTCTTCCTATTAGCAGAAACATTTAGCTGAGAGTATTCAATTACTTCTCCTGTAGAGTCTCTTGCAGATCAGCTTTCCAGGACTATTATGTTCAGCAGGCTGAACAGACACATCTCATGATGGTAATAGGTGCTCTTCAGGTAGCAGGTTCACTGTGGGGGAATGGTTTGCTGCTCAAAACATGATGCCTGAGCAAAATACCACCATATTAATCTTTGAAGTACATAGAGGAACAAAAATGGAAGGTAGAATGTGCTCATCAATGGCATATATAATTAATTTATTTTGAAATAATCTTTACCCCAAGTCTTCAAGGAAATAATAAACCAATTCTTTTTTACCTCATTTGAGACAAACGTGTTTCTTTGGTAATTTCCCTCTTCTCTTTGTGTTCAGTCTTTGCATATACTTTAAAAATGTGAGGTATATTTTGTCTATTTATTTTTTTAATGTATGTATTTTTTAAAAAGATATCTGAGAATATTCAGACAGGATTTGAGTGACTAATCAATCTTGTTGTCACTTCTGCCTCCTATTATTGGGTGTTGCTACTGAATGCTGTGGCATTTTCTTGCATTCTGCTTCAGTCCTACAGGGAGTGAAAACACATGCATGAGTGGAAAAATATAAAAATTGAAGGTAAGAAAAGGGCAAATGTAATGCAGTATTATGCTTCCTTCCCATAAGTAGATATAGCCAGAGTTGCTAAAATGTACTGATACTGTAAGGGCTGGCCACAGCGTTTACAGCACAGGCTAGCAAGATGGACAGATGTTGAGAGATGGTGACCAGACTCCATCCAGGAGTTTTAAGGAAGTTTAGTGAATGAAGCATTGGTTCTGCCAAGAATGCCACCTTTTTGCTTCATATTTCTGGCATCAGATGAATGGTAGGTGGCACCACACAATACACTTTCCTTGTGGTGTTTTTGAGTCTAGAGGACATACAGGAACTGTTCATTAAATCTGGCGTCCATGCCAGGAGAAATGGTGGAAAGTATTTTACAGAACTAGAACTGCTGTTGGACGTGAGGTGGAACGTGGTGTTTGGGGAGGACTCAAACTGGCTTCTGGAAAAGAAAGTCTGTGTTCTGAAGCATCTTGGTGTTTTCTTCTGAAAGTGTCAGTGATAAAGGTGGGGGATACAAGTGAACACATTCATACCTGGGATTGCAATGGCTTGTAGAGATACTGTGCAGCCAATGTGGTAAGACAGTGGTATTGCTGGAAAGCTGTGCATTTGTCAAAAGAAGACATCAGCCAAGCTGGCATGGATTCAACCACTGTAGTTCAGGAATGCCTCTGATATGGTGGCAGGGAAAGCTTAATTCTCCTCACAAATGACCTTTATGTGAAGAAGCTGTCTAGGATCAGAGGTTATTCTACAGAGGGATGTGGAATATAAGAAAAGACTGTTTCTGAGTGCTTTTTTGTGTGAATCTATGTCCATGTATAAGTGTGTTTTGTATGTTCATGTCTTGTATACGTGTGCATAACCTTGTTGGTTGGCTCCATGGATTCCAGTGGAATCTGGGATTCTTGGGAGGTGAGTAATGAATTCACACTTTCTGGTTCTGGGATCCTTGCTCCTTGAACTGAACTTTATTTGCTCTGTAAGGATTAGCAGCAAGTATTTACCTAGTCCGGAAGGATGAATGCAGATCCAAATCCTGAGACTCTCAACTCATTTTACAAGTATTTTACAAAGTCTATAACAAACTAGAGATCTCTGAGTCATAAATGAGATTTTGCTTAGTTCTTCTTGCTGTTCTTAAAGAAAAATGAAAATGCTTTCAGCAGATGTGTAGGCATGATTGGTCCATCTCAAACCTCCCACTTTTTCAGGGAGAAATGATGGTTCTGGCTATAGAAGAAACTTACATACAAGGCATACTTACACTATCTGGTCTTCTAACCAAAAGCAACTTTCAAGTAACATTTGAGATCCATCATAATTATAGTTCATCTCTGCTCACTGTGTCTTATTACTCAGCTGATAAAATACAGAATAATTATAGTACTGATTTACTTTCATACCAAACTAAAACACCAGTAAGGTATTTGCCCAGTTAAAGTCGTTGTCACTAGCAGTGTGGTAATCACTTTGAGTTAAATCTGTCTTCTTTTGTAGTAGAACTGTCTCTGTGCTACTTGAAGGATGAGGGCATAGAAAGTAGGTGGTCTGAGCCTGTTGTACCAGGTGGGCTCACCATTCACTGAGGCAATGTAATTCTGGAAAATTGATGTTGTAATTATTTTCTTAGGTGTGAGTATGTATAAAACATTGCTGTCACCAGTCTGCTTTTAAAAAACCTGCTTGAATTTTTAAGGACTAGTGTAGATTTAGGAAATGGCTTCTGTAAATCTTTGTAGAAATGGAAAGAAGAGATCGAGTAACCTTACATGAATACTTCATAACAACAGTTCAGGAGTGCAAAAGGGCTGTTCTAATGTGTAAGCAATATTATAAAGAAAATATTGTCCGTGGTTGTTATTCAGGACTCGTAGCTTCTGGGATGTACAGAGCCACTGAAGTCTCTTTGAAGAGTATAACAATACAACAGTATGTTTAATATCGCTTAACTGCGAGAGCAGTCGGTAATTTTCTTTGGGTTTACATAAATCTCCAACCTAAATCTTGTTTTACTCAGGAGAAGGGCCAAGGTTTGAATGTTCTATGTGAAGCATGTCACTGTCCTGTTGCTGAGTATCTTTTAACACTGGCCACAGCTGCTCTCTGGTCCCCTCCATCTGGGAAAATTTCAATTCTCAGCACAATCTTCTGACACAAAATACCTATTGGTATGCAGGGAGTCGACTGCACTCAGAAGGAATTACAGTAGTCTGCAGGGAGAGAGAAGAAAGGCACCTTTTCCTTTTCACCGAAAGCTGTATGTATTTTGGTTTTTGATTTGTTTTTTTTTCCAACCCAAACAATATTGCATCTTCTAGTTTTGCAAAAGCTTTGAGGTAAGGAATCATTGTCTCGTGTCCCATATTCGCCATAGCATGATATTACTAAATTAGCAAGAGAAATCAGTATGCTTACTCATAACTGGTCCAGCAGAAGTCTAAAAGATCACCTCTATTCAAAACATATCTTCACATGATGGGAAGTAAAAAAAAAAGGATGATCTCAGATTAGCTGAACTAGAGAGAAGGAATTAAGAATATAAGTAGTTTAAGAGTTAACTATTGGAGTGTTTCTACCTCTTCACAGCTAAATGAATGGACAAAAAGTCAGAAGGTGCATTAGATATATCTGTGGAAGTTTTATATTAGTATTTTCATATCATAGGATTTTGTTCTGCTTACATTGCCTATTATTTGGGGTTTATTTAAACATAACAGTACAGTGAAAGTCCTTTTTCACAGGGCTTTTTTCTCCAATCTACTTCCCGTTGCCCTGTACCTGTAAAAGTAGTTTTGTACTTACATTTGTGAAATTCCACCCTCTTGTGCTGAGATTTTAGGAAACTAACTTTTCAGTTCTGGTGGTTTTGAAGACAGAACTGCACCATGTCATGGTATGCATGTCCTTTTGTCCTCCATGACAAAACAGAACCTAGATTGCTTTTAGCACAGGCTTTGAAACAAGGTTGAGTCTCAGATCTTTGACAGAACCACTCTTTGGAAATAGAGGTGATTTTTGGGTTTGGGTTTTGTTGGGTGCATGGGTTGTTCATTTGGTTGGTTGCTTGGTTTTCGTTTGGGATTCTTTTGTTGATTGGGTGGGGATTTTTTATGTTTATTGAGGGAAAGTGCAATTTCTGAATGGAATTCAGTTAACTGAGAAATGGATTTACATTAACAGTATCTTCTGTATTTTGAGTTTGATATTTGTTGTCAGGCTTATTTCAATTGATGTGCCTCCACGCGAGTGTGCAGCACAATGATTAACATTAAAGAGAAGTATTTCCTTAGGAATCTTATTTATGAACTTTCCCCCCCTACTAATATGCAGATTAGCTGTTAGCCTCTTGGTCTGGAACCAAAAAGCCTTTTTGTGGCTAGTTGTCATGTTTTAACCCCAGCTGGCACCTAAATGCCATGCAGCCACTTACTCCCCACATCCCCCCCTGGATTTTTGAAGAAAACTCTGTGTTGAGATAAGAACAGTTTGATAACTGAGAGAGAGAGGAATAAAACCCAAGAGAGACAAGACATGCACAATCCAATTGCTCAGCACCTGCTGAGTGATGCCCAACTTGTCCCCCAGCAGCGATCGGTGCCTCCTGGCCCACTCCTCCACTTTATGTCCCCATGTTCTGTGGTATGGAATGTCCCTTTCACCAGTTTGGGACACCTGACTGAGCTTTCTCCTGTTTTCTTGTGCACCTGCTGGCTGGCAGAGCATGGGAAATGGGAAAGTCCTTGTCTTAGGGTAACACTACTGAGCAGCAACTGAAACATCAGTGTGTTGCCAGCATTATTCTCGTGCTAATGCCAGCGTAGTGGTGGGGAGCTGTGGGAGTGTGCAAGACAGAACCGCTCTTTTTCTTTGCTGTAAGGACTTAAATCAGTTTGAGTTAATCATGAAACAAATGCCCTGCTTTTTCCTAATTAATTATAAATGGTAATTTCTGCACATACAAATCTTAGCTTCCCATCTTGCTTTATTTGCAGTTAGTTTTGTTCTTACCAGCCGAGTTACTGATGCTGTGGCTTATGGTTGTCTCCTTTGAGCTGTATTTGTGAATGCAAAGCCTGTTTTTAAATAAGTTTTAGTGTTTACACTCCTCAAATTCTTTGCTTTCTTTTTTCTGTTGCGATATCTCATTATGCTTTTATGTTCACCACATACAGTCAGTGTTAGAAAGCATATATGTCAGTTCAGTGTGCTTAGGTTAGCTTGATTCTTGATAGTAGCAAATGCTGGAGGAGTTATTGTAGTAATTCCTCCAAGGAATATGTGTATGGAGAATACTGTTGGGCATTATTCAGATCAAGTGCATTTACATAGTTCAAAGTACGTGCTCAAAACAAAAACTTTGAATAATTTATTTCAAAGCTTCCTCATGCATATTTCTGTGTTATGTTTTATTATTTTTAAACAGTAACTTTAGCTTTGTGTTTCTTAAGTGGAATAAGACTTATGTAGGCATGTTCTGTGGTGCATCTTTGGCAGCTGTCATTAAAGAATTTGCTGTACACTGGAGCAAGTTTTTTTCCCCTCACTGCTGATGGAAGTGTGACTTTTGAGTTTTGGTTTCTGAAGATTTGCTATCCACAGCATTGTCTTCAGCCAAAACACTGATTTTTTTCCTCTTTGGTAGTTATAAGGACTTCTGTGCAAACATGTTAACGAATACAATGAGCTGGTTCTACGTTACAGAGTTACTGTCACAGAACATCAGATTTTGATATGGTGATAGAATGATTTTACAAAATCTGGATCTTTTGCTGCTGGGGATTATAGCTATTGTTTCGAGGGCTAGCTGAAGTTTAAAATGAGTTTCTTTCTAGAGCTGAGTATTTGCATGTGTCTGCTGAGTGCTTCCCGGTAGTTCTCATTCTTGACCTGCATAAAACCCCGAAAGTATGTTTGCTTAACTTACAGCCACAAGGTGAAAATTTGCTAACACTTGAATGACAGGAGGAAGAATGGAAGGCCTGATGTTATTGACATAGTCAGATTGGAAGCTGGCAGTTGCAGTACTGTCCTGTAAATTATTAAACAGTATTTCCTGCTCAAGTTAAACAGCTGACTAGATTTAAACAGGTTTTTTCCTGGACTTTTGCCCATTTATTCAAGCAGGTAGGTGTGGTATTGCCAAAATAAAGTTTTATGTGCAATCCAGAAAGACCAAGACACACTTCTTATTTTCCCTGTTGTGATTCAAAGAGATTTTTTTAACATAGAAAATAATTTTTTTCACTTCGGCTAATCACAGTTATTATTGTCCTAATGTACAAAACGTGTAACACTTTTATGTTTTACTGCCACATAAGTGATCCTGGCATTTAGAAATTTCATTTTAAGGAAGAAAAAACCCCACAACCAACCCCTCCTTCCCCCTTCTTCCCCCCCCCCAATAAAATGAACCAAAACCAACAAAGCCCCACAAAAACCTGTAAGAACATAAAATTGTACTGATTTTTCTAGTCCATTGACAGTTTCTGATAGTGGACAATGCTGTATTATCCTGAAGGTGATGATCCTGGAACAACCTGACTACATTGTTCACACATTAGCAAAACTTGGAATTTCCACTGAAACATTAACTTCCTTTCCCCAATAAACCAGTGAAAACAAATTCATTTTTTATTTACCTGTCCTATGAGAAAGGAAAGGAAAATATATTAAACAATCCTACATATATGTTTTTATTATTGTTTTTTGATTTTCTATTTGCATTTTAAGAGAGAGCAAGACATTTTTCCTTGAGGTTTCGCAGTGGTGTTCACAGAACAACTGTGCATACAGAATGGTGTAGAAATACTTGGCAACAGCTAAATGACCACGTCTGTGAAGTGGGACTCTTTAAAAGGTCAACCAAAGACAGATCTACTACTCTGGTGGGTGCTAGCCCACTCAGATTTATTGAACGCTGCACTTCACCTAATCAACTGGCTTTTATTACTGTAGCCTTTGTGAAAAAAAGGCACTGGCAATGTTGTCAGTGTTTCAGGGCGACTTGGGCAGACAGAATGGATACTGTTACTTCTTTTCAGGCTTGGACATCTGCACACATCAGTACTAGAGCACAAACTCTGGGAAACGGGGGAGTTGATGTATTCTCATCTGGGGTCCTTGAAGAACACTGAAGTTTCCCAGGACAAGGATACTAGGGGAACTGGCAATGAAGCCTTAGAAAAACCTTGCTAATACTGGACTGGATTGTTTCTGAAGAGTTGGTGGATCTCTTTTTTGTATTCTTAAGAACTCTTCTGCATCAGACTTGATAAATGTTGAATATGAATCTGAGTTATCCTGACATCTGGCTCACAGGAATAATTTCAGTTAGACTTGACTTGATTCAGTTTCCAGGTGTTCCATGTGTGTATATGAAATGGTAGATGGAGATTGATGTAAGAATAGGCAAAACATGTTTGTATGTTGACTTCCTCTTCAGAAAGAGGGAGAACAAAGTGAGGGAGTGGAAGAAGGCCACTCCAACATGAAAGCAATCAAGAAGATAGATAGAAAAAGGATACGATGCAAGGGCTTCACATTGCTTTCATGGAGTTGCTTTATGCAGAATGACTAATGCTTTTATAGCTCATATTTTGCGTGCCTAAATGCAGGTGTATTGATTCCTGAGTGAGAGGGTAATTGATAGTGAGCTGTGATGTGTTGTGTTCTTCCTTCCTGAGATAAATACAGTAAGTCTGACTGTGACTCCAATCCTGATATTAAACTAGAATAAACTGACAAGCAATTTTAGTATCTTTAAATTCTTCCTCTTTTCATTCATGCAGTGATATCTTCCCCTACTCGCCTTTACTGGAAATTCTGGGTTAAAATGAATACTTGTTTGAAATTGTAGATCTCTAAAGCAGCTAAAAGTTTTTGTTCAGCTGTGATGCACAAACTGTAACAATTGTGACACAAAAAGTAGATCTTGTTACAAGTGCTTTGATAGGTGTTGTTTATAATGGTAATACAGGTCCTTTGCAATTAAAACACTGGTTTTTGTTCTGCTTCTTTCAGGCAATGCTGATGAGTAACATCACAGTAAATGATCGACTGATTCAGAGTCTACGAGGTATGTCGTAGTACCCCTGTGAATTTCTCTCGTATTGCTTTTTAGGCCCCCTGTTTGTAAGACTTCATGTTTCTGTGGTCTTTTGAGAGTGCTGCATTTCTTCATGTTGTGGGGGTGGTGCAGGAGCTGCCATGACTTAGATACTTCCTCTGCATGGCTCCAGTTAAGTGTCAGACTAATCTGCCTTAACAGTCCTTGCAGTGTAGCAGATGTAGTACTCCTGACTCTTTTGATATAATACAGGAGTAAGTTAATATATTTATTCTTCATTCTACCTGGCAACTCATTCTTACATTCTTCCCTGTGGTGTAGGGTCATTCCTCACCAGAGGAATTCACAAATCCCATACTAAGTAAGAAAAGTCAGCCTAATTCATTTCTATTTGTGGTGGTGCTTCAAAGTTGTTGTTAGCAATGTATTCCTCTGGAGGTTCTAGGGAATGAATCCTATAAGCAAGTATGTATGTTGTGGTGTCATCTTCTGGTGCCCTCTCACGAAGCTTTCTATCAGGAAGAAAACTCTAAATCATAGATGCCTCCGTTGCTGAGGAGCATGGCTATAAGTTGCATGTTATTCAGGGAAGCATTGCAGGCTTGCCTTTATATGGCTGATAAATATGAATGCTCTTTCATCCTGTGTTTTGATTATGATTTCATAGACTTAAAGATTTTCCAGACTGCAACCTAGCAGGGTTTGCAAATCAGTTCTGTGTATTCCTTAAGAGGAAAAGTAGGTATAAATATACATTGTACTGGTTTTTGCTAATATATTATGCTGAAAGGTTATTCTTATCAGATCCTGTACACCCTTGTTGAATAAATTCAACAATTATCTATGCATTTGTGTACGACATGTAGTTTGCATGACAGTTGTATTAATTTAGCATGCTTACTATAGATTTGTTGTTTGATATTTCTGTTGTAGAATATATAGGTATATGTGTATTTTAATGTGTATTTTAATCCTCTTTTTATCAGAACACTTAAAAGAGTTACAGACGGAATATGGAAAGCTACAGCTGGATGTTTACTGGTTTCAGAAGAACCAGACTAACCTTCAGAGGAAGTTCTCATATGACCTGTAAGTATGTTCTTTAGGAAAGATTACTTCCCCAGTTATAGGTGACTTGGTTATAACCCAGGGTACTCTTGTGTTAGCTATTGTACTGTTAGTTAAAGTACGTTTTTAAGGAGAAAGTAGCATCTGACATGTCTTCTAAAATTGCTCACAGTTGATCTTGGAGAAGAACATAAACTTCGCAGTGTTTTTCATCTCTGTGTCCACACACTTCTTGATGTTCCTTCTATTGCAGGAGGATTAAGGTAGCAATATTATCACTTAAGAATTGCAGGGGAAAATTGAAACATGAGGAGGCTAAACTGTGAAGAAGTTTGAATTAAGATAGGGGAATACCTGATGAGAAGCTGTACCTTATCAAGCTGCCAGAGGTCTTGGGAATATCTGGTACCATCAGACTCATATGTTCTGCTTTACATGACATGCCTACTCATGGCTTTTTCAAGAGATTTCCCACTGAATTGTAAAGCATGGATATCTGAGTAAAAGTGCTTATTGATATACTTGCACTAAATACACATTTCTGGTATTTCTAGGAGTTTCTCCTCAGTCCTTTCTGCTCAGTAATATTATTGTTTCCTCCACCTGCCTTCACATCATATAGTATCTTCCTGCTTGTGCATAGATAAAAAAAGCAATAGGATTTGCTGTTTGCATCTTCTCATAATGTTGTTCCATCAAGAATGTAGTTGTTGTAGTGATAGTTATTTTTTCAGCAGCCATTGTTTAGCCAGCTTTTCTAAAAATTATGACTAAAAAGTGGACCATGGCACTCAAAGAACTTGAATTCTGCAGGCTAAACTTGAAGTATTTTCTTTTTTGTTTTTCTACCTCCTTAGAATTAAGGATTAATGTCAGTCTTTCTGTAATACTGATTACCAGTTGGTTGTTACATTTTTAAAAAATTATTACTTATGTCAATAAGAGGGATTATATTAGTGGAGCTGTAATTTAAGACTTCTAACAGAAAAGTAGAAGGAAGTTGAAAACTTTAGTTTGTACCTGCCTTTCAATAAGCTGTGTTACTAATGTGTCTGTTAAGGGGCTTTTTCCTGCTCTGTGTTTGTTGTGTACCATGGTTGTTAAGCACCATCTGTTTGCTGTTTAGTTAAATGACAGACATGAGACACTGTTGATAGTTCTGTGCTAGTCAGTGAATCTGTTTGCCGGTGTCTTCCTTTTAAGTCTGAGATCAGCAGGAACAAATAGATCTGGATATAGCACAAATATGTCTGTGTGCTGGACAGTTATACTCCACATGAGAGGTACACACGTGAAGCACTGGATTGATATACACATGCAGGGAAATAGTACAAGGCAAATGTAGTGAGTCTGGCTTCTGAAAATATGGAGGTTTATCACTTGTGTCTGGTGAAGTGTTTACAAGCATGGTTCTGTTGAGGAAATCACTGACAGAGCACCCCTGTTTGTGGTGAGGTACCATAAAGAATCCATCCTCATTTAACAGAGGAAGGTTGTATTCAGACAGCATACTCTAAGGTCTGGGCTGGCTCAAGGTGAAGAGCTAAGCATGATAGAGGGGTAAAGATGGGTTGGCTTTTATCAGGGCAAGTGTAGAGACATGATAAATCAGCCATGTGGTAGCTGAATAGGGACTCAGCTGATCTGCCTCCAGCTGGTCCTGAGGCATCTGTACCATTTCCTGCAGGGCCTCCATGGCAGTCCGTAAAGGCAATTATCTCAGCCAAGGAGCTGCGCTATCTTCACTAGCTTTGCTGCATAATACTTAAATGTTCATTTTCTATTTCTAGACTTTTTTCATAAGAGTGAAAGTGAGGAAAACAAACTTTGCGCTCAAATGCTCGTGAAATAATTTATAGCTTGGGTACTGTGCAGCATTCACACAGTTCTAGCAGGAACATGTATAAATGTGTTTTTAAAATGTTGCTTGTTGTGTACCTTTAGGGAGGATTTTGGGATGTTAGTATTTCTCTGTTGTAGTGTTCTGGTAATTGCAGAAATGGGTATTTGATAGTACTTGGCTACGTACGTTCCTCTTTGTTATATACTCACCAATACTGTCACTTTAAATGGTTACAAACAACCTTTTCCCAATGTGATTATGGCCCTAGAAAAATAAGAATTATTAGAAAGATTCTAAATGTTATTTTTAATCTGTCTTCCTTCCTCCCCTCCACATCAGGGATAAACTATGGCATTACCTCTCTGTTCATCTGCCTTGCCAGAAGGGGCCATTAGACTTGATTATGTGCTTCTTCGTTTTACCTGGATTTGCATGGATGGAGGTTTTGCACCTTAGGTAGCAAGTACTCTGGCTATGCCCAGTGCAAAAATGGAGAGACCATATTATTTGTATAATTGAAAATGCTATAAAAAGATAACAGAAGTCAAATGTCTTTTTTAAGCAGCACGTATTATAAATCACTCTTCTTAAACATTCAGTTACTGCTCTGTAGAAGACAGCAGTTGTGCATATGGAATGCACAACTTAGAAGAAAAAAACAATCATTGCTTCTTCTTTTACCCAAGTCTTGAGGTTTCATCTTAGCGTGTTTTTGAGCAAGCTTAGTGTTTTTGGTGCAGAAGCCTGCAGGAGCTATCTGATCTTACTGGTATTGTGTGCAAAAGGAGTGTACATTCCTCAGGAGTTGACCTCATAACATAGCCTTGGTGCACACTGTGCCCAGTGCTGTGTGGTCATGGTTAGAGCTTCTTCAGGAAAGGCTCACTGGCACACTGACCCTTCTCTCCTGCAGCAGCCAGAGTGAAAAAGAAGCCTCTGGACTGATCTTCCGAAATCATTATTGAATACATTCCAGTATTCAAATGCATTTTTATTCCCGAGACCTTTGTTTGTTACATAACTGCTTCTTTAGATATCTTGCTACATGTAGAAGGTCTGATAATTAGTTTGATACTTGCAGACCTGACAAGTGCAAGAGTGTGAGTGCAGAAGTAATCTTTTTTGATAGGGTTGAAAGGAGGAAATGATCAATGCTCCTGGAAAACAAAGGTACTCTGTTTCTCGTGCTGGGGGTTGGCAAATCCAGCAGCCCAGGAGGGGAAAGGCAGAGCACATCTGTAAGTGGTCAGGTATGCAGGTTAACACAGAACACACAAAGCATGGGCACAGACAGCGCCGATAGCCTCATCCCTCTCCCCTGAGAGTGAGTGTCTGCTAGTGCAAAACATGCTGTGAGGGTGGTCTAGACAGGCTGTCCCTCCTTCTGAGTTTATAGTTAGGGCTCTTCTCCACCTCGTGCCTCTGTGCTCTTTTAGGCTCATGGAGATGATCCTTGGATGGGCTGGTGGCTCCTTTGATGGGCCTGGGAGCAGCTGGAGAGGGTATTATTTGGGCTCCTTTGTGTGGGTGCAGATGAGCTCTATGTCACAGAATTAACTATGTAGTGAAGGAGAAAACACCCCACAGAGACTGAATTTAAGAGCATTAGTTTTACACATTTGAAATGTCCTGAAGATGAGATGAGATGGAGAAACTAATGCTGTCCCTGTACTTCAGGAGTTATTGTATGCCCGAGTAGAGTATTCAAATCTCTTTTAAAAGAAGGTAGTTCAGTTACAGATAATAGATTTAAAATGGTGAGAATTTATCACAAATATTAAATGAACTTTATTTTCATGTGCAATGTGGGATGAAAGTGCAACTTTTCACAAATGCTCTATTTCTGGCTTCGGGTTATCTGTGTACTGCATTTTTCTCAAGCTTACAAACTGAGATGCAGACAGTTAGTATGTCCTTTTATTTCCTAGAAAATACTGGATGTGTGCATAACTCAAGCCTATGCTGTTTTACTGTCTCTGTTGTCCAATTTGAAGCACTGCTTATTTTGGTAACTCTTCCATCATCAAATTATCAAATTTAGCATTATCAAATTGGACTTTAGAATAATGTCTAGTCAACAAGAAATCGTAATAAAGGTAGTTAATTTGTCAGTTCATAGCATATCCGTCTGCTACTCTTCTTCCTTTCTGGGTGTGAGCTAGAGAAGGGATTTTTTGCTGTTGAAAAGCAGGGGTGGAAAAGGGTGAAAGTGCAATAAAAATGAGTTACTTGCTGCGGTAGAGTGCATGTACCCCAAGAACTCCTTTGGATTATGTAGTAGCTTATTTGCAGCTTGAGAAACTGCAACATGCCTGTCTGAACCAGCTGCTGTTGCACAGAAAGTATTGACACTCCTAATAACACTGCAGAGCCAGAATCAGGGGAAATTCACCCCTCTTCTTAGTCTTAGTGAGGGAGAGGAGGAACTTGCCGTATGTTGACCATGATGTTTTACAAAGTTGCTGAAAAAGATTTTGAATGCAGAAAGATGTGTTTGCAAGGTCGGTAGCTGATTGTATATGTAAAAACTGGAAGTTACCTTTGAATGGAAAAAACAAAGGAGAGAAAGAAAGGAGAAAAGGTTTCAAAATCACACCAAACGTCTTTGCTGCTAGGCCAGCAGGGAAAAGCAAATGTGCTCCCCAGCCAAGAGCCTGCTCTTCCTCGGGCAGGCTCTCCAGGGCAGTGGCTACTGACAGTGATGGTGATTTTTCACCCCATTTTCCCCTAGTGTGATGCTCTTCCCACTGGGATCCCCTCAAACAAACTGCTGTTCCTGTTCGTAGTGGGATCAGAGCATGCTTGGGGTCGTATGATGACTAGTTTCTAAGACTTCTGCATGTGTATTATGGGGTAATGCTTATCTTGCTTTGTTATTCACTAGGTCCTTTTTTTCTTCTGATATAAACTTGAAAGCTATAAAACGCCTTATGTAGAGAGTAGGAGAGAAAGGAGGATCTTGTCCTGGCTGCGGCCACTTGCCCTGAGAAACTGACATTGGCAAAACACCCCTGGGCTTTGCACAGGATCCCCAGCACATCCACAGAGGGGGAAAACACTGCCCTAGCAGCTTTGGGAAAAACACTGCTGCAAATAGCAGGCCATACCTAGGAGTTAGGGAGCTATGAGGGAAAGGCAGACTGCAGAGATGCGGATAGAAGACCCCTGCTGTCACAAAGGTTATGATGCTAATGGTGCTGTGTAACTATTAAAAGTATGTAAAAGATATACAGTGCTCGTATCTTTAGGATATGTTCCTTCCAGAACTTATAGGAGCTACTAATGAGCTCAGTTTCTGTAACATGTGTTTTGTTATGTCTTGCAGCACTGCCCTTTGCTGAAATACTGAGAAAGGGTGTTCAGTTTGCTCACAGTAGATTACACCTGTTTTCTTTTTCAACTGGTACTTTTCTGTTTCCTCTTTCTGGTCAAAATCAAAATATGGATTTATGTAACCGTACTAGAAATGCTTCAAGGATCAAAATTGATTTTAACTTAACTGGACTTGACTGGTCAGCAAAAACACTAAGAAAATCATGTAGCTTGTTGAGCTGGTCAAACAAAAGTAGTTTAAATTAATTTCTTCCAATAGGACTTCCCTGCACTGTGAATTTGCCCTCAGGACTTAGGTTAATGCCTCATTTTTTCCTAGTGACTTCTAAAATGTAAACCCAGGTAGTAGAATTAAGGAAATAATAAAACGTAAAGAAAAAAAACAGATATGTGAAAAAAAGAATTAGGTAGTTTTGCAAAAGTACATTTTAGAAGAGTGTGAGTGAGAGTTAATGGTCTTGTTCATGTTTTTTCAGGTCACAGTGCATCAACCAGATGAAAGAATTAAAAGAACAATGTGAAGAAAGGATAGATGAGCTTACAAAAAAGAGTAGTGATGTACCACAAATCAAAGAAAACAAAGACTTCGCAGAAGATAGCCAGGTGTGGTTTGGATAATTTCTTGAAAATACTTTTCTTCGTAGTTCTTAAGTGTTTCTTCACCTTTCTGCTGTCTCCTACTAGCATTAGCCCATCTCATTAAATTTTTCACTACTTCAGCATTTGTTTGATGTTTCTGATCTGTGGGAAATGAGGTGATTTCAAGGACAAAACAAGGAGACGTCCTGCAGTAGAGTCCAAATCACTGTGTCCCTGAGATGGGCAGAATTTGAGAGGTGGTGCTGGGAGTGGTGTGGGGTCCATTAAGGAATATTTACACAACTGATCTTTGGTAACAGCACCTTTTGACTTTGTAAAAGTACTTGGCTGCTTTGTGTGTTAAAGAGGAAGATAAATTGTGAATCACTTCAGAGAAGCAGCACACCCTGGGTATTGTAGTCCAAGGCTCATCAGCTATGAAATTTCACAGAAATCCTTTGTCAGCATTTTACTGTAGGAATTAAGGGATAATCAAATGTCTTTACTGTTTGCTGTTGGTTACTCTGAGCCAAAGAACCACAAATTCATTGTTGTACCTGTTGAAGGCTCACTAGGGTAGGGCAGGCTTGGCAAATAGGGTGGCTGTATGTCAGCTGGCTTTTTCTCCTGCAGTGCAGAGGGTGGGAGAAAATACCAAGAAAAGGAAATTTCAGTTTATCTTGTTGTCTTGGCATGGAATTTATTGATGCTTCTTCATTGATGCGGGATTTGGTCAAGGATAGGATTTGACTGGTTGAGCTTGATATGGATGGCCCTGGAAAGATGCAATCAAGCTCTTGGATGAGAAAGCACCCAATTTATTTCTGTACCAAAATAGCCCTTTCATCAGGATTACTGAAGAAACGGAGATTTCAGAAGTTAGACTTTTTACATGTGACTGCAGTGGGGCCTTTTCCTCTGCCTGGGTGGCCAACTTTCATTACAATGGCAATGGGCATTTCGTGGAATATAGTCTTTTCTCTTTGCCTAGGAAAAGGCTAGATTTGATGACTTTAGAATTGGAAAGGGTAAAGCATTGAGAAATGAATCTTGGTTTTACCGAGCGCTGAAAAAGGGTGTGAGAAAATGGCTAATACCTCTGCCTAGAGATTCCCATAGGTAATGGTTTCAGTCTGTGTCCAGTTCTTTATGTAAAAAGGGGGAGACAGAACTACTGAAGTGTGTGACCTTTTATCCTGGGAACCTGCCGTGTGCCAGAGCTGCAACATGAATGAAGCATTAGAAACAGGACGTGCTATCCAGCTATGCCTTAAAATAAAAGTTACAGCTCTTGTCAATAGGTTTTAGCAACAGTATCAAATAAGTAGATAAAAAGTAACAATAATAAATGTATCATTGTAAGTAAATAAAACCCACGTCATTTGGAGATGATACATTAGTTTGTCAAACGCATCCTGTTTAAGAAAGTTGGTCTAGGGAAGACCCTAATATAGAAGTGATCAACTTAATTTTTGGTGTGGCTTTGCATCAGATTTTAATTACAATTACTTGCACTAGATTCCTTTTCTTTGTTTATTTGTTTGTGTGTTTGCTGCATTTTTGTTCTTCTTTTAACATTTCCAGTTTAGAAGATAAAACATCTTAGGAGAGAAACTTGAGGAGTTTGACTGAAGCCCCTCTGCAGAACAATTTCAGTCTCCTGCAAGAAGGTGCATAGCTGGAGGCAATTTTTATTCAAAGCAGATTATCTGCAAGGCAGGGCAGGTTTTCTCTTCTGCTTTTTGTGTGTAAATGGGATGATCTCAGATAGGCTAATATGTACTGTAGGTACTGTCTAAATAATTTCTGGCTGCTTGTATTCCCTGGTGTCTGTGGCAGTGTTTCTTTGGCCAAGCTGTAACTTTCTTAGTTGTTTGCTTGCCCAAGAATTTCAGCTTTTTGCTTTTATAAAAGCATACTTAGTTATAGTTAGTGCAAGATAACCCAGACAAAGTCCACGTATGTTTTTATCCAGTGTTTTAAGATGGAATAATTCCTATTTGTAAGATGTATGTGCTCATGTACTAGAAAAACCTGATTTGGAAAGAAAATGGAGTTTTGGTTGGTTGATAACTAAACAGCTTTACTTAGAGCTCTGTAATTTGAGGAATGATGTATACTTCCTGGCTGAGGAAAATACAGCATGTTCCATTACTATCTTTTTATCCAACTACTTCAACTTTAAAAAAAATCATCATATACCCTTTGAATCTATTTGACATTAAAAAATCACTAAGCTAGAAATTTAAGATAAGTAAAGGGATTTTGCATGTGTAATTAAGAGGTAATTTCTTGCCATTAAGTCGAGGCTCAGTATTTTTGCAGAAGAATTCATGCCCAACGTAAAGTGAAAAGTGGTCTTATGTTCAGTTTCTGATGATTTCTACTGGAAAGAGTGATCTCAAGGAGCTGAATTATTTATAAAACAGAACCATTTTTAAATACAGCATTTTTATTTTGCTGACTGAAGGAAGATGGTGTTCTCTTGAATGTTGTTAATGCAATAACCAAATATTCTGCAGTAACATTTGCTTATCAAGCTTTCATAAGAATTAATGCTAGATTAGTTGTTGATTCTGGACTCCATGGTGTTGACACAAAAAGGTCTTGTTCTGCCTGGCTTTGATGGAAATGAAATGCTTTTCAAAACAGCCAAGTAATCGTGCTACAACTCTGCCTTAGTGACTTAGCTACTTCTTTCTGCAGTCAGTTTTCCAAATGACTGAAGGAATATTTGACAACATGGTGTTTTACTGCCCTCCTTACATAAATAGGAAGCTACAGTCTTAATGACAATTGGTAACAGAAAACAATCCTGTCAACTTCCTGTACCATAAGATTGCCCATTCGTGTATATGGTACCAGATATAAAGAGGTTTATATCTCTGAATGTGCATATGCTTGTTCTTTCTCAGCATATTTTGCTTTTTTTCTTTTTTGTAAATGAAACCAAAATAAAAATGCAACAAAAAAATCCCCGTAGAACAAATGGTTTTATAACACTCTGGGGTTTTTTCACCAAAAATGGTATAGAAAAAAATGGGCCCCATGCATGTTTCATGTTCAGTGTTTGTGTGAATTCAATTGGCATAGCTCTCTGCCAGTTACAGAATCATAACATCTTTAAGGTCAGAAAAGACCTCTAAGATCATCAAGTCCAACCATTAACTCAGCACTGCTGTGTTCACCACTCAGCCATATCTCCCAACTGCCAAATTTTTGTGGCACACCTTTTGAAAACTTCCAGGAATGGTGATTCCTCTGCTTGGACAACCTGTTTCAATGCCTGACCACTCTTTTAGTGAAAAAATATTTCCTAATACCCAATCTAAACCTCTTCTGGTGCAACTTGGAGCCATTTCCCATTGTCCTGTCTGTTGTTATCTGGGAGAAGAAGTTGACCCCCACCTCGATACCACTACCTCCTTTGGGGTAGTTGTAGAGAGCAGTGATGGTAATGCAGCAAGTTGATGATGACTGGGAGAGTGCTCAGTGTCCATGGAAGTAAGCAGACATTTGTTTGGAGCCATCATCTGTAGCTTCTTTGTTTCACTGAAGTCACTGCAGTTACCTGCCAAGCAAGCCTTATGTTTGAGCTTAGCTTTTTGTTTTTGTTATTCTTTTTCCTCTCAAGTCTTTCTCTTTGATTGTTCTCACAAATTCCTCTCCAAACAGCTCAGCTCTGCTCTTTCCCCACTGGCCCTGGCTTTGCACCCTCATCAAGTGTTTCCGAGATGACATTGGGGAAAGAATAACTCCGTGTATCAGGGTAGGCAGGGTCTTGACTTCTTGAGCAGTGACCATGCAGAGAAGAGCCTGGGTGCCACAAGGCATACCATATGAGCCACGGGGCTGTGTTAGGTGAAGCATGGCCACCCCATCTCTTCAAACCTCTTCTACTTCGACTCAGCCCCGGAAACGTGCTGTCGCTGGAGAATCACCATTCTCTACAGGCAGCTCCAGATTCCCCTCCTAGAGGATGGGTGTTCTTAACGTCACCTGTCTGAAGGCCCCTGGGTACATCCCTCAGTTCACTGACCATCTTTCATTCTCACCTGGAACTAATGGTGGATCTCTCAAAAGATCTAATACAAACCTACATCCCCAAATGCTTAATTCAGATAGCCTGGGAGTCATTTATGGAGAGGTGGTGACATGGCATTCCTGAGCTCCCTGTTTCCCATGCTATAGATGAGGGGATTCACTGAAGGAGACAGCACCAAGCACAGGACTGCTAACCACTAGATCCAGAGATGGGGAGGAGGTGGAAGGGGGCCTCAGGCAGGCAGACGTCCCAACACTGTCATACAGGGAGGCCACGGCCACGTGAGGGAGCCAATACCAGTGTAAGTGAAAGTCATACATAAAGTTTTAATTGCCAAATGGGAAGATCTTCAGTGTACATCTTAGGCTTAATACCTAAGTGAGTCAGATCCTTACAGCACTCTAGCGCCAGAATTTAATACATTCTTAAGCAAGTTCTGTCATGTTAAACAGGTATTATTGTCTAGTTGGTTAATTTATGTTTTTCTTTTCTTAATCCTGCATTTAACATAGTTACAGACCAGTTCCATACAAGCCTTACTTAGCTGAAGGTCAATGACAGCCAAACTCAGTTTTCCTGCCCTGTAGACTATTAATAGTTAATGGCATCTGTTTATTTGCTCCCCTGACCCTGGCACAATAGCAGAGCAGCAGTGGATAAATGTGTGGTGTTACTGTTTGTGACACTTTGAGAATAACCAAGACCGGTAACCTCGTCTGCAGTTAAATAAGGTATGTTAAAATTCTTTTGATGTGCCATGCTCTTACATAGAAACATTACTGCACATTCGGAATTGTATGGTACTTCCATCACCGATAAAAATTTCAGTCCAAATATTTTCAAGTGTGTTAGGATTTTTTTCCTGTGCTGAATTCTTGCCTAAATGGTACTTCCCTTTCCAAATCCAGGTGCAGTTATATAGACCAGTGCTTATCTGTGTACATTCGCTTTATAGGTTGATACTCAACTGCCAGCCTTGAAGCAAACAGAGTTCAAGCAGGCTGACTTGAAACAGCAGAAAACCAGTGAAGATGTTCCTGAAGCAGTACCCACAGTAAGGACAGACCTGATGCAGACTAAAGGTGAGATGGAAATCCCTGTCTCACTAACACCTGGTTAAGAACGGTTGTTAATTTAATTGAACATTTAGAAACATTTTTATGCACAAGATTAAGATAAAAAAAGTGACACCAGAATTATGAACATCGATCAGATTTCCAGCTGAAAGAAAACTTGCTAGGATTTCTGTTGGTTCAGTTTTGTTGTGGTTGGCATGTTGAACATAAAGGAAAATAGAAATATTTACAGTTCTGGAGTCATGTTCTTCATTTAATATGAAGAAAATACCCAACTTCTGGAAGGAATAATTTTCAAACATACTTAAAATTTGCTTTCTTAACAAGTTTGACATATTTGGCCTGGTACCCCTCCTCCCTGTGGAATAGCTAAAAGTTAGGCTTACAAGAAACACACATTCATACTTCCCATGTGTTGTCATTGAGCAAAATGCACGTAAGGGAAATGATACATGAGTTTATGTTACTTAACCAAATGGTTCCTTTTGGCACTAAACTTCAGAAACTATTAATTTGAATGGATGTATCCCTGTGTGTCCATCTTGCATAGTAGTGTGTGTGATAGAAATTCAATTCTTAAATTTAGTTATTTTTACATGCTATCTCAAATTACAATCTTGTGAGCATGCAACTCTCATTTCAGAGAACTAGCAATTGAAGACAATGTGTACATATAGTTTATTTGGGAAAATGTTACGCCTTTTTTAAAATTAAAAATGCAGATACATGGGGAAAAAAGAGATATGTTAATGTCAACTAAAAATTATAGCACTCCTGCACTTCCTTCTTCATGTTTAAAAATAAAAAATAAAAACAGACTGGGATACTTGCAAATCTGCCTATGTGATGCTTTGTCCTGAGCTACTTTTGAACACCAAATCGATTTTATTGTTGGTAGCAAGATGTATATTGCTTATATAGGACACTACAATTTTATTTAAACTTTTCTGATTCCCTTGCCCAATTTATTAACCACAGGTACCAAAATTTTAAGGATGTAGAAGCATGAATCTGTTGACAGTAAATAAAGTTCCCTTCTTTAGCTATTCCCAGTAGGAAAAATATGAATTGTCTTCCTCTTACCTCTGGAACTGATATGACTGGAAGATATTCTTTCAGAGGAAAACCAAGAATTTAATGAGGAATATAAAGCATTATTTATTAAAGGTTTTTAACTTGTGCCACAACTGAAAGGCATTATTTTTTTCACTCAGAATAATTCTTGTTCTTTTCAGAAAGAACAGACAGCCTAACTGGCATCAGAAAACAGGAGCCTAAGGCGGAAGAGGAGCAGCTTTCTAGTCAGTTGAAAAAACCACAAGAGTCACTCAAGGCTGCTGCAGGTCACAAGGAGATGCTGCCTGAGTCAGAGAAGGAGCCAAATCCACCTGAGGATGAGAAACATGTAGCTGGACAAGATACTTTACAGCTAGCAGTAGACCAGGCTGCCAGTGAGGAAGTTGAGAGGGAACAGCTCCTAAATTTCGATGCTAAGCCGGATGACTTGTCCCCTGGAAAGGCTGGTTTGTAGCATGTCATATATTGTTAAATACAGTAACAAACCAAAAAGTAAAGAAATGAAAGTGTGGAATAGGACATGATTTCTGCAACCGTGGTGGAAGCTGGCCAGACTTAGTACAAGTTTTCATAAAGGTCAGTGTGATGTGGAAGGTGTCAGTCCCCAGGAATCAGTTGCAGTCCATGAGTAGATGGAGGCTTCTGATTGTGCAACATGAAGCTGCCATGCTGAGTTCCTCTGCATCACCCTAACAGCCCTACTGTCTCTCCATTAGCTCTACAAAGCTCCAAAACTTTCTGGTATTGGGGCTTTAAAAGATGTGAAAAGGATGAGATGTTAACCATGTGAAGGACTGATGAGTAGAGGGTTACTTTGGCATGGATGTTTTGCAGTTAGTCTTTTTACGATGTCAGTGTATAAATGCTAGCTATTCCTGTTTCAAAATTACCTACCATGAGTAAAACTCGTAACGCAGACTTCAGGTATCTGAAGTTTATTATTGTGAGTCTCCAAAAACATGGATCAGATATTGTAAATGTGCCAGTTTCTGGCATCAGTCAAGTGACCCTGAACTACACATCTCAACAGCACCAAGCAGCGAAATATTGATGCTGTGTCTAGACATTCCTCTGTCTTGAGGGATTTGGTCTCTGTAGCCCAAAGTAATCAAAAGGAGGTCTTATGGCAGTCAGAGCAGGAATTGATGCCCACAAAAAATGCTGTCTATGCTTTCCTAGTAAACACATCCTTAGAATTGTGAGTTATCAATGTTAACATTGTTGCTAACTTGGCAGGGATAAATAATCTCATCTGCATTGCTAAAGCAATGTTTTTCCAGCTGGTCCAAAAAGATGCTTGCCAGAGCAGGATATACCGCAGAGAGATGTAATTACAAGTTACCTAAACTGCTTTCATTCTAATAGAAAAAAAATAGCAGAAAGATTAGATTAAAAAAATCATCCCACAATTAGTGTAAGGAAAATCTCTGCCATGCAGCCCATGAAAGGTTAGTTTCAAAGGTCTGCATTTCTGTGAGCTAAAAAGACTAGGAGGATGTTCTTCAGGCTTTGTTGTTCAGTCTTACTGCACAGTTTCCTTGTAGCCAGAGGAGCTTAAGATAGAAAGACTTCTTCAGTATTCTCTGGGCATCTTCTTTTTCAAGAGGAGCTGCTTCTGAAATTTTTGGACCTTTAGGTCTGTAACTATAAAAATCTATTTGATGTGGTGGTCTGAACATGAATGACATAAGGCTTACAATTTTCAAGCCTGTTTCTTAGCCACATACTAAGTGGAAGGCTTATCTTAAGAACATTTAGAACAGAGGCTGTGATCCATCTTAAGCAGGGTTTGCTTACACCTCTCTGCTGTTACGTTTTTTTTCTGGTTGATTATTTGAAAAATAAGGATAGCGGTCTGGCAATCAGAAATGTTTCTATTTATGTCTGAGTCGTCTATCTAACCAAATCTTATGATAAATGTTGCTTGAGTGGAGTTAATGACTAGGTGAAGAAAATCTCTTCCAGGAGAAAAGTACTTTTGTGGCAACTTAGCACATCATAAAACACTTTACATTATAGTCATAGCATTCCTCTTGCTGTACAAGCTAAAACAAGAAGGGGGGAAACTGAGATGTTTTTTGGTGGTGGTGGTAATACGTTTAAAAACAACATCAGAACATCAGATCAGTCGAGTTTTCAGCAATGGCTTCAGGTTTTGCTCTTCCTTAGGCTGTCCTTTAATGTATTCTGGAATTGTTTTATGCTCTTTCTTTACATTCATCTGAATGCTGGCTGATTTTGCTATGCTTTCCAAATCCCAAAAGATTCTGTCTTTTATCTAGTTCTTTTGAGAGGATTTACAGCCAAAGTTGCTCTGAAATAAAACACTTCAAAGGAAAAATAATATAAAAACCTACTCCAAACAGCAATTCATTCAGCAGCAAAGTAATTCTGTGGAAGATGTTTACAATCACTCTTTCTGTGTGCACGTGACCTTATGGCATAGCATAAAACTACTTCATTTTAATCTCCTTCCAGACAAACAGGAACAGGAAGCAGTGAACCAGGACAAGGATGTTGATTACAATTTAGATGTGAATGAAGCTGAATCAGAAACAGACAAGCAAGCAGCACTTTCAGGGACTGAAAATGGTAAAAAAGAAAAAAAACCAATTTTAAACCAAATATCACATGCTGAAAATGTTAAGACCATATTTTGCATGGTATCCTGTAGCAAGCTATACCTAGATAATTTCTGTTTGTTTTTTGAACTTCCCCTCATGTTTACAGTGTGACCTATTTTCTGTATAGGACCACTGAACCTACTCTTTAGTGATGCTTGTGGTATCTATAACTTTACTGTACTACACAATATTTAACAGTCCTTAAAAAATTCCTCCTGTTGTTTTCTTGACAGAAGAACTTTCTACATGAAGAACTTCTTTATCTTAAAGAGATTTCTGTACTTTTTTCCTTTTTCCCCCCTCACTAGTTCAAAACCCCGAAGATACGAAGAACCACTTATCAGACCATGGTGAAGGACAACAGAACTTGTGAACAAAGAAGTTCATGATACAACTTAGTCACCTCTTCATCTAAATGCAGCAATGATCTGAGCAAAGTGGTCTTAGAAGGTTTTGATTGTTCTCTAAGAGCTTGACTGAGAGCCCAAATTAAGTAGTATTTTCTCGTGAAGTTTCAGTACTGTTACAGTGGGGAAGAAAGGTAAATCTCTGGAGGCTTATTTCAAAGCAGTTTGGCCTCTGGAATGATTTTCTCTTTCCTATCAATTATAAAATTGAAATCAGCAATAAAGGTAGAAACTTTGAAGTTGCCTACCTTGTATAGTCATACTACAGTAAGAGTATGTGTGGAATGGTGGTAGATGAGGAGCAGTCCTTTGCCAAGTATGGATCTCTCCCCTGAGCAATGCACGGAAGAGAAATCCCCAGCTTAGTTTTAAGAACTTAAGAAGGAGCTGTGTTACTGTAACAAAATATGGGAAGTATGAAAACCAGTCCATGCTGCAATCTGCCACCTTTTTAGTGCAACACAGACTGAGAAAGCACAATAGTAGTCCTCAGATACTATGCAGTATGATGTATTTACTTGGGCCTTCTAAATTAAATTACTAGATTACACTGTCGGGATGTGTTCTTAGTTTCAAAGTTAAAAAAACCAAAAAGGATTCTGCCAACAGCAGCTTCATGTTAAGAGATTAACTAGGAAGATTTTTCTGAAAGCTTTGTTGGACTCCACAACGTCAGTATTACAATTTGGTTTGGTTACCAGTAACTTGCACAAGTTTAGTGTAAAAGAAACTCATAAACTTTTCATGACTGAAGCCCTCTGAAATGGTGTGCTACAGCTACTCTTTACTTCACCCAGCCACTATCTTCTGCGAAAACAGAGGAATGCAAATGCTTGCCTTGTACAACAGCAATCTCAGCTGTTCAATGTGACTAATCTCCTCTGCTGAATTTCTGAAGGACGTAACCAGACTATGCATTTAAAAGGCATAGCAGTGTCTCCCACAGGCGAAGCTTTAGTTGTTGTGAAGTCTTGTATTAATCACAATGTATCATCTTGTTAATGTTCTGCAGTCTTTTTCTTTTCTGTAACTTGTTCAACGTAAATTAGAAACTAGTTTACTTGCAGTAAGCTAGAAACACCCTCTGCTTACAACTCAGGCACCCTTAAGTGCAGTCCAACCAGCATGTGTAGGCAGCTGGTTTGAGGAAATTTTTGATTTTGCTTCTGCTTACAAGACCAACACCTGCGTTTGGAGCAGTCTGTGAGTATGAACCAACCTTTGTTGGGACAGCACAACAGCAGAGAGCTGTGACTCACTTGCCAACCAGCATTCCATTTAAGAAAACACAGATTTGTCTTTGTTTTCCCTTAAAGCACTTCCCTTTTTAACTCCTTTTTTGGTGTATCATTTTTCAGTGTACTAGTTTATAGCTGCTGTACCTTAAGATATCTAAATATGCAAGTGGAAAGCCGGCTCTTGTGTACGAAAAGAGTATTAGTTGTCATCAAGTAAAGGTCAGAGTTTAAGTCAAATGATGCCTGTTAAGCCTAAACACAAACAGTTCACTAACAGTTTTTCACCATTTAAGTAAGACTTAACTGGTCTGGACTACTACAGTCAACACAGCAGGGAGAACAAATGCTTGTAAGCAAGAGAGAAGAGGAATGAGCATCTGACAAGTATTGGGAAACTTGGGTTATTGGGATTTTTGTTTTCAAAAAGTGGCATGTTTTAACATCGAAGTCCTTACCCCCATGATTTGGATAAAAATATTTGCCCATCTTCTGAGCATTTTCCTAGGACTTAATCAGTAAACAATTATACAGCTGAGATTAAAGTTGATCAGGAATTTAATACTGATTGTTGAAAAGCATATATTCTAACAGTATAAAACAGACAGTGAAACACTATATTCAGGTTGAATTAATAGCTTTACCAGTATCAAGTTAAAAATTCCACAGAATCAAACATTTAGGGTAATTAATATATTGCCAGAGAATTATTTTAAAACTAATTGTTTTAAAACAATTAGTGTTTCTAATAACAATAACTAATTGTTTTAAAACAATCTGTGCTTCTGTACATTTTTGGGCTTCTCCTAGCCAGCTGGACGTTGTCCTCCATAAATACGACCACCTCTGTAGTAAGCACACTTGTAAACCTCTGAGGGGAAAGGGTCTGAAAACCTGCATAAGAGCCATGTTCAAAGCATGAAGGACTACAGTTGTATTCACAATAATGTCAAGTGCTTCAGCCTAACTCGGGTGGCAGATTTCTAGTAGGCAAGAGGCCTGTATTTCTACTGTATAGAATTTGAGAATTAAAGGACCTTTAGGTGAACAAGAGATTAATCTGGAACTGTGGTGTACAGGGTGTTGTCTCTCACTAAAAGTTTTTAGTCGTGTGAGGCATTACTACTTTGCTCTAATCGTCTTGGTGTTATATTAGCACTTTGTTTTTGTTCTTTTTTAAACTAAACAATGCATTTTAGGTAAGCATTTAAAAGTAATCTTCTCTGGTGTATTCACATTATTCTGTACAATTCATCCAGTTCTGATTTTAATGAAAAGGGGAAATAATATTATTGCTATTTTCTTGGTTCCACAAATCACATGTAATTTGCTTTCTCTTTTACTTGCTGCTTGCTTTGGAAAAATAACAAAGGCTGTGCTTGAGCTGTTGTGATGTAGTTCAAGATTTTTAAGATGGGAAAGATTTTGTGACTATTTACCAGAAGCCAAATGAATTCTCTGTGCCATTTTACATCTACGTATTCCAGGCTTTTTATTCCTTTGGCAGCTAGATGGAAGCATTCAAGTATATTAATCATGATGATAAGCAAACATGTAATGTGATATGCCATCTCCTTAGCAGAGAAATTGGAATAAACATGTCTTCAGGACAGTACTTCTGTTTATTTCAGGAAGCTGCAAATTGCTGGAAGACAAGTGAGTGTTCCACCTCAGAGGTTACTCATTGTTTCAAGCTCTAGCACGGCAGTGCTGCTGCTCAGGGGATGAAGCTGAAGTGATATTAATCCACAGTAAAATTAGGATTAACACCAAAAAATGTCTTGTATAGTCAATAGGGAGTTACAAGCTCATCCCTACGGAGGAAGTAATTGCACACCAAAGTGAAGAACTGTCCTGTCCACCAAAGGATTTGCTTTTATGGCCTAGGTGTGACTTGGCCTTTAGTAGGGCCAGGTCTGTTTTTTGAACAATTTTTCCCTGCTTGTAACAAAAGGTTGCTCTTTTGCTACAACACAACAGCTTACCACTATTATTACACACCTGAAAGCCTGGAGGGCAGAACTATTCCAGGAAGGCAAGGATAGGTTTGGGGCTTCTCCTGTTTTGGATATCTACCTGTCAATTACTACAGAACACAGTAGGATGTAGCAGCCCCACTGCAGTCAAAAATGGAGAAAAAAGATCCATGCAATCCCTTGTTTGCATGAGCAAATACCAGGATTGTAACAAAGCTGCAGAGTAGATAAAATAGAGTCTTCAGTGTCTGGTGCTATTGCTAGTGACTACTGCGGTGTTTGCTGTGCAGATTATCCAGCTCTTTGAGAACAAAGACAGAGGAACAAATTGCAATTAAGAATCACTCACTCAATAGCTAAATGACTAATTTTCATCTGCTCTTGATCTTTAAAAAGACCGTTTTAGCTTGGAGGATGTGGTGAGAAAAAAACCCAAACATTTCTCTACTTGCAAAGTGAGCAATTCTGACACAATTAAGCAAAAATATGGAAACTCAAAATGTCTCCAAGTGACTTTGTTCAATGCAGAATTGCAGTAGTTCAGCTGTGCACATCACACGAGGCTCTACTGCATGATTTTTATTCAGTTCCTAACCCACCACTTAGTCAGAACACACTAATAAAAATTATTTATGATCAAAATCTGTAGTAAAATCAACTGAGATACAACATTCTTTAATAATACAGTTGATTAAAATCAGCTTCACGCGTAAGTTCCATTAAATCTTTATACAAACCACTTTAAAACAGCAGTTGTCATTCAAATCACATAAAGGTAGCAGGCTACAGATATTCCACATAACAGTACTTTTGTCCTGGAAGTCCCTCATAATCTGAGTGCAGCACTAGATATTCCCTCCTAGAGCTGGTATCTGCTACACAGATATTCTTCAGGTATCCTAAAAACCTCTTGTCCTTCAAACAAGCTTCACAACTGGAAAGTATTTATGAGGAGAGAAGTCAAATTCTGGAGGAACCTATGAAGGAAAGATTTAAAACGTTAGCGTACTACTGCATTTAATACTCATAATGAGAACAAGCTGCAGACAGAAAAAAAAAAATTAAAACAGCAACAGATTGAAAAAACCCAGTCCTTGTGGCAGCCAGCACTCTCATGATTTTGTTCACACAAGCTGCTGCTATACTTGCTTCAACAGTTCTCACTACTGAATAGTACTCTCCTTGGTCTGTGTTGTCCCACATCCATTTCCCAATTTTTTTGCTCAAAAGATTTATAGGTTAGAGTTTTCTATATTTAGATAACTACAACCAGCTATTTCCAGGGAAAAAGTAAATTTAATTTCTCAGAGTAACTATGGCTTGAATGTGCTCATTTGGCTCTTAAGAAATCTGTGATGGCTTTACATAGAATTAAAGGACCATTCAGGTTGGGAAATCTCCAGATCATTGAATACAACCTTAATGTATGTATTACTACATTTTACGTTCAATTGAGCTGGCATTTCCTTACCTTAGAGTCTTTCTTGTGGCCTCCTGCCAGTAGCTTCATGACCACAATATTGGGTTTTGCAACTTTTAGAATTCGATTGACCTAAACACAAAACAGCAAGAAGTCTTCAAGTCAAAGCGTTTGACCTCAAAATTATTTCAAAGATTACTCTAATGTTGACATACTATTAGCAATACAGAAGTTCTCTTACAGGATCCTAACAGAGATCAGACTCTGTTGGATTTGCTTTTAAGTACAGCAGCTGCATTAATTAAATTTAATGAAGGGTGCATTTATTTTAATGGTCACTTTTAAAAAATTCAACAGACCACAGAAACCACAGGTTTAACAATTCTTGAACAAAAACATGGAAACGAGCAAGTTCTGTGGCACTCACACAGATAAAGGTATAGATAGACTAGGCGTTTAATCTTATACATGGCAACACAATGGTAAGGGGAACTCATATATGAACTGGTGGCTTTTTGCAAGGAAGTGCTCAAAACTACCTCTTAACTGTTTCAGTTAGCCTCAAATTGATAGCTCATGTGGGAGTACCACCAGGATCCACAGAAGAGAAAGCGAATCCTAAATTCTCAGGAAGACCTAATCCTGTAACTATTCTTAACCTGCTTAGATGTGATAGAAAAAGCATCCTCCTTGCTCCAAAAGACAGTCACAGACACTTAAGGTTTTAGGCTATAGACAAAGAGGAAAAAATTTCTACCCATGTTTACAGCTCAGTGCTGAGAAAACTGCTCCCGGGCACAAGTACCAGACTCACTCCTCTTTTCATCCTAATGATATTCAAACCTATTTTTCCCACCTCTAGGAGTCCACATGAATTGCTGGATTCTAAATAAGCGCAGCAGGCACGTTATCACCGTCTGCTTAAAACTGCTGTGCTTTTAGAAATGGGCTAGAATCAAGAAGGAAATAAGCTGCTATCCAGCATCTCAGGTCCTCAGCAGAGAGAGATTTTTTAACAGTGAGCACAACTTCTTGTTAGCTGATGTACTGAGACAGACTGCTGTGCAAGATTGCCACCACTCTCTGCTGTCTACTCCTTAATCAAAGCACTCAGCTTTGTCCAGCATTTTGGTATACATTTGAAATACATTTTGGATCTAAAGCAGATCCAGCTGAGACCAAACACTCTTTTTCTAGCGAATACTCCTTTTCCTAGTATTTCAGTCTTACCTCATTGTCTGGATTTGGAATATTCTCAAGAATCATTTTAGCTTGCTGGTAGTGCTTGCTGGCTGCCATGTAGAGATCTGATGACTGAGGAGGTGGGCTATACTTATTCAAATCAGACATTTCCTAGTGTGTTATAAAAATACATATTAAAATATATAAAACTAAAAATTGCCAGGAAACTGCTTTTTATCACATTAATATATTCAAGAGAAGAGTTATGTCAACTAAATACTATTTCAAGAATCAAAACTGCAGTTGAAAACACTTATTTAAAATGGCAAAACCCAAGCAGCAACACAGTGCTCAACTATTACAGTGCCACAAAACATAGTGAAATTGTCATAATCTTTATAAAGCAGTCTCTCTCAAACAAATTGCCATCCATTTGCTTTAATAATGGCATGCAAAAAGGTATGACATTGTATAAAAAAAACAGGAGAAAAAATAAGTATACTGTTTAGTCAAAGTTACAGCAAGTCAGATGCTGAAATTACAAAACTTCATTTCATATAATTTTGATACTTCCAACTTTTTTGTTTTTGATTAGGTATTAAAAAAAACCCCTTTAATGACTAAGAGGAAACCCACGATAATTTAGTAATCTCCACTACAACAGTGCATAACATTAAACTGGGGAGAGTGGCTGGCATAGAATATAGCACTGTTTCAGTTCAGACTAACCCCACAAGTAAGTAGAGACGAATAACCAGCTGGGTGAGCAGCAAGGATGCTGCAAACACCTAGCCAACAAATACGAGCCAACAAGGTGCTCTTACTACAGATCAGACAAGCCTCATGTGGCAGTATACAAGCCAGCGTATCAAGGAAGGTTATCATCCTGTACTCAATATTTTCACTGTATTATATGAAATACTGCATCCAGGGCTGGATCCACTGAGTTCAAGAAAGATGGTGAGATGCAGAGATCGTTGGGTGCCTAGAGCACATAAGCCACAAGGAGAGGTCAGTGGACATGGACTTTATCAGTTAGAGAGGAAGGATGCTAATTTTAATAGCAGCCTACAACGAAAGACAGTTATAAAGCTGTCAGAAGATAAAGGCTCTTGTTAATAATGGCAAACAGTGTAACATGAGAGGCCACAGGTTATGGGTTAGTAATGCAGACTGGACATTAGGAAAAAAGAGTAGTGCAGCCCTCAGTCAGTTATCCTGAGACTTAAAGGACCAGAAAAAAGTAACTGGATCAGGTTTAACCAAAGCAGTTGGAAAATCTCCAACCTTGATTTTTTTCAGACTTGGCTAGGCCAAGACACAGCTAAATGTGATTCATAAATGCTACTTGAAGGAGGAGACTGGTCAAGACAAGCCTCCACTGGTCCCTTCCAAACACCATTCAAAATTAACTTTTGTATTTTCCCATTTGCTTGCTGCACTAATAAAAACATGCTGTTATAATTAACCACTGCCTGTTAATAGCAGTTAAAGAAGCCTGTTAATAGACTTCCAAGAGATTTTATTTTCATGCAAACCAACAGAAGCATCTTAAACTGCCACATCAGACCAATTTTTAACATCTAAGCGTCAAAGTTTATAAAGAATTCACTGCAATTTATCTTCCTTGCACAAAACTGAAGCTCGAAGTCCTTGCCATTTGGACCTAGTTTCACGGTAATCTTTGAGACCTTAAAGGATTTTTTTACAATGACACCGATATCTAAAGCAGGTGAGTAACTGACTTCTACAAAAGCATGGGCAGCACCACGTTTGAAGATTACTCACTTTAAATTGCAGGTAGTGCACTGGGGGTGGTGTTATAACACTGTTGAATGGAGCAAATCTGTGCTCGTATCGAACTTGTTCACTGTCCAGTTCAAACTTAGGTTTTCTTACTTTGCCATCCATGTCAAAGGCGATCATTGTCTAAAAGAAAAAGACAGAGAGAATGAAAAGCATTAGCTTTACGTCATATTTTGCTGTAAGGAAGATTAAAACTAACTAACTAATGATTTAGCTATAACTGGAAGGATAGAAAAGCTGTAGAGAATTTACCACATAAAATTATAAACTTGAACTTGATTTCCAACCCCACTACAAAGGAAAAAGGCATGCAATGTATGCAGGATCCCTATTACAAAAAAAAAGTTACCTTGTACATCCCAGCACACATATTTTGGTATGCTTGACTCATGGTGATCTCTCTGCTGAGAGGGCGAACTGCAAATTTTACATAAAAATACATTTTTTTAATTCAATAGAAGTACATGCATTAATTTCAGATCAAAAGAGTTCTTCCAAATTTCCACAAGGTGCCATAACTCTCAATTACATTTAAAAATAACTGACGTATACAAAGGCTAGGCATGCATTTCTGCTCACCTGGCTCCTGGTTACATAAAATACCTCAAGAAACACTCACCAGTCACATGAACACCATACTGCTCTCAATGGAATAAACTGGTCAGTGGTATTCCCGTGACACTCTAAAACACTGAACAAAACCCTGAAACTTACATATGTACATGAGAGCTCTGTTTACTCATTTCAGGGACCTTTCTGACTTCCTAGGGCTAAAAGGTTAAAGCACTTTTTATCCTAATAATCCTGACAGCATTCTTTTAAGGTTCCAGTGTTTAATTAGTGCCAAACTGCCCAACACTTGGCACCTTAAGTACATTAGTAGTTTTCTGAACTTCTAGAGATAGGGGAATTTAGTTGATATGATCCTGAGCTATCCATATCCAATTGTTTGTTCCCCTTGAGAAGGTGGTAAGGAAAAGAAAGGGAAACTCACCATTCTGAAATTAAGAAACATGCTTTAAGAACTTCTAAAGCAAAATAGAAATTACAGAAATACGCTGAAAATCTGGTGCTTGAATTTAGTCACTAAAAGTATAATTCTGCAGGAATTATAAACTCTGAGAAGGTCCAACACAACAGAACTGATGAAACTGAATATAAATGAGTTTTTGTTTTTGTGAAAGATCTCTATGCAAATAATTAACTAGCTAACTAACTATGAAATTCTTAAAAAGTTTTACATTCAGCTTTCATAAACTTTAGGATATTTTTCCTACCCATATTGGTGTTGGCTCTGCAAATTTTGAATTTGAATTCTACATGGCTGCATGAAGGGGAAATAAAGAAGTCTTGAGTTAACACTCTACACCTAGGTACCTTTCTTCTTTTTCTTTGTTTTCTTACTGCTGCGGCCTTTTTGTTGTTCCTCCATTATCCTCTCCTCTGCCATTTGAGAGCTGTCGGCGCGGCTCAACGTTGACATCAGCCAGGCATAGAGGAACTCTGAGAGATACCTGCATGGAAGCAGTACAGAACTGTTACGGGCGGCGGTGCACCACGGACTTGTGCTGCGCAAATCCCCGCCGACCACCAAGGCACTTCCTCCAAGATGCAAAGGACGTGTCCTAGCAAAGGACAATGTTACTGGGTTTTGCATGGCTGGATCAGTCTACATTCTTGTTCTGGTTCAGATTCAACCACAAACGGCTCAAGGTATGCAAGTTTCTTACACATTTACTAAGTGAAGCCTAAGCTTCTTATTTCAAAACTCCCTAAGATCAAATTTTTCTAGAACGCTCTCTTCCCCCAGCAACTGAAATATTTTTTTTAAAGACACTATGTTAATGCCTTTTCTACATTTTTTATGACTTAATTATTCTGAGAAACAAGATCACTACTGGCTTTTTCAAGCACTAAAAAGCTGTGATTTATTACACAAAGGGGGCAAGCCCACAGACACATAACATCCATATGCAATTCTTTCAGAGTTAAGAGACATCTTTCAGAACAATTTTTTAGAAAGTGGAAGCGAGTCCAATAGATAGCTTAATTGATTTCAAATCAAAAGGAATAGGGGAAAAAGAGAATAGAAAAAAAATTACAGATTTGGAGCACAATAAAAATGTAGTAATAGTTATAAAAGAGTTGTAATTCAGAAGAAAAATTACTGAGAAATTTCAGTTTCATTTGCACATTACCTCTCAGAAATTGCTTCTCTTTTTTTTTTCTTCACTTAAGTAAGAAAGCAGTTGACAATTACAACTAAGAGTGATTTTATGAAAATGGTACAGGGAAATACGGGCAGGTGAAAAAAATACTGTCTCATACACAAGTTGGTATTACTTACTGAGGTACTACTTAAAGAATATTGCCACCTTCTGGAATATTAATTTTCTCACTTAATCCACTATTGAAATAACATAAAAACACAATTGCACTTAAGTTTGTGTCATTTGAATTGTTCTAATCTCTCAGTAAGAAGGCTTATGGCTTACATAGGAAGACTCTTGGTAGCTTTGCATTTAAAAAAAAAATCTTTTGGCACAAGCAATTACCTATGAAAAATAATTAATGTGAATGGAAGTGGAAAAACAAAAGTATTCTGTCTCTATATAATGCAATCATTTTCACTAAAGGCAGAAGATGTCTCTTCAAATACACTCCAAATAAGAAGTTAATTTTAGCTAGCCAACTTTCACATGACAGTTAAAACTTTGCAGAACTTTTCCAGAATACTAGAGATCAATAAGACTATCAATCCTGATACTACAAAGGCGGAAAAGAATAAAGGAAATTGTTTTTCTCCCACATGCTCTTGTCTACCAAAATCAGGACATTTTTCATTCATTGACAATAGAAGGCCCTGCACCAAAAAAGCTTAACAGAGTGTGAATTACTATTTCAGGAAAAAAAAAAAAAGTACACTATTTAGTAACTCTTGAATAGAGACCAACAGATTTTTTTCCCCACTTGTAATATTATAAATAGGTAAACCAAACACAATGTTGAGGAAGCCTGATATCATAAAATCATATTTTAAGTCCCTCCTTCAAATATTTGTAATTATAGCTCTCTGGGAGCATCCTTCCTCAAGGAGCTGTCAATAAAGCATCTTCTTACCAATAGATGTAGTAATATTCATGCATACTGTAAAGTTCCAACTCAAAGCCACTGAGAAGATACTGTATCATAATACGAAGGTTATGATATAGGACCCAGGTGCCCAAGCAAGCCAAATGTTGCCTTTGTGGTTCCTGCTTCAGTAACATACTGTGAAGTGCTGCATCTACTTTCTCTGCCTGTTGAAAAAAAAAAGAAAGACTTTAAAATAGCAGACAGAGGAAGAAAAATATTTGATTGAAACAGCATCCCAAGCCAGAAATAAAATCTTAACAAATGTTAACAAATTGGGTCAGTAAATTCATGCTCCAGATTACAGGACAGAAGTAAGTCTAGAACTGTCAGAAAACTGGAAAGATACTCACGTAAGTAAATTCTGCTGCACAGAACAAAAATATTCTATACAGTAATATAGCAAGAACATTAGATATGTAAAACTTCTAATTAAAAAAAATATTTGTGTATAGATCATTAGCAGTCACATGAGCAAAACTCAGACCCATTACACGCTGTGGTTCATTGCTCTATATTGGCAGTAATTACTCTTTTTTTTTTAACCTAGCTGCATTGAAAAAATAAATTTATAAGCTTAACATGCAAGAAACACACTGCGTGTTCCACCAGACTAACTAAAATATTGCTAAGATCAATTTTGTCTTAAGAAGCAGATTGTATGGAAGACAAAGTCTCTCACAGTTGGAATATCATCAGTAATCCTGAACAGAACAATCCATATAAAATGCTACAAAATGAAAAAAACAGTGCCTCAGCTACAATACTGCAACAAACTCAAATCAAACCATCTTGAAAAAATCTGGAGCACACAAAATCTCCCTTCAGGTTCCTCAATTGTTCTCCTTGCCATGCACATCTTGGTAAACATTTTGTTATTATATGGCTCTCACTGCTGAAGAAATATATTTACAGCAAGAGAAAATATAATTTTCCTTCTCATCGCTCCTTCCCTGTTCTCAAGAGATGTCCAAAATCAGTTGGAGTACATATTTTAAAGAGTTATTTTTTACTTTCTTTTTCATCATGATAAAATTTTGCAGTTTATATCTTACATAGGTTTAAGACTGAATTTTCAAAGGTGTCCTGTAAGCATGCCTTGTCTATCTCTCCCTGGTTACATCTTGCAGACTGACAATCAGAAGCAGGACAAAGACTAAAAGCTGTGCAGTTACCAGTAAGTTATATTGCAACAGGTTTTCCTGAAGTCTACTTACTGGACAAAGCTAATCTTAAAAAAATGTAGTATGTTTTTGTTCAACACATCTAACATAAAGTTTTTGGATGCATCATAACCATTTCTTGGGCTAAATTTTACGAATCCTTGTCTTAAGGCTTTTGCATCTTTCATTTAGAATCTAGTACCATGCTTCACTCTGGCAGTAATACACCTGGAAAGAAACTTCGCTGGCCTGCTGCCTAGGACATTACCTCATCCTGCAGAGTGGCAAATTCCTCAAGAATGTGACCCAGTTTATCTCTCTGACGGGCTCTGTTGTGTCCATGGATTTGAATTAGACTACAGAATGGCTGAAAGAAGCAAAGTGTAATTTTAAATTATGAATGCAGCTGTGAAACTACAGGAGAAGTACTATGGTGTCTATTTAGGCACCTGGTTTATATATCTATATTAGGAGGCGGGTTCCTTAATACTCCCTTCAAAGTGCAAGTTAGCAGGAAAGCAAACTCTGCAGCGATGCAAGAGTCAATTTCTCTGTACACAAGTCAATGTGAGATTGAGTGAGCATCCTTTAGGAAGGTCACCAGAACAAAACGCTTGGGGCAAAAGTGGAATTTTTTAAGGCTTAATCCATGTGCCCAGGTGGCTAAGGTGGCCAATGGCATCCTGGCTTTTATCAGAAACACTGTGTCCAGCAGGATCAGGGCAGCAATTGTGCCTCTGTAATCAGCACTGGTGAGGCCTCGCCTCAAATCTTGCTTTCATTTCTGGGCCCCTCACAAGAAGACAGACATTGAGGGGCTGGAGCATGTCCAGGGCAGAGCAACAGAGCTGTGCAAAGGTCTGGAGCACAAGTCCTGTGAGGAGCAGCTGAGGGAACTGGGGGTGTTTAGTCTGAGGAGGAAGAGGCTCAGGGGAGACCTTATCACTCTCTACAACCACGTGACAGGAGGGTGCAGCCAGGTCAGGGTCGTCTCTTCTGTCAAGTGACAGGACAAGATGAAATGGCCACAAGCTGTGCCAGGGGAGTTTAGGTTGAATATTAAGAAAAAAAATCTTCACAAATAAGTTTGTCAAGCATTGGAACCAGCTTCCCAGGAAAGCGGTTGAGTCACCATCTCTGAAAGTATTTAAAAGATATGTAGTAATGGCACTTAGGGGCATGGTTTAGTGATGGACTTGGCAATGCTGGTTTGGACTCAATGAGCTTAGAGGTCTTTTCCAACCTAAATAATTCTGTGATTTTCTTAAGATTTTCATTGCACCACACTCAACAACAGAATCTTTTAAAACAATTTTTTAAAAACTGAAATTGGACAGAATGTAGAAATAATTTTGTTAGTGCTAGGCATTTGTTTTGTGACATGAAATACTCTGTAAAGAAGTAGTGGGTGCAGATTTCTTATAAAGTGAAATGCTAAATAAAAATCTGGAAGCAGGAAAAAACCAGCAATAATTACACTAGCTTTTAAAAATCATTACTAATTTAAGATAGCCAACTTCTTCAATTTTGCCTTCATGTCAGGTGTGTAAAATAACTGGTGTCATTTTCAAATGTATGCAAATCTGCCAAGTGCTCATATACACAAACATGCTGTAATTGGAATGAACACTTACCCGAACACAGTGTGTGACAAAGGAATCAATGTAGTCTTTTGCCTGGTGGTTATTATAAAGACAACACCTAAAAGGGAAATATCCATGTACATACATATTTTTTACAAATGTCACCAGTCTACGTAGTACAAAACAAAAAAAGAAACATGAGTGCAGCAACACCAACTGACTCCTTCATATATAAGCACTAAGTGCAAAATGTATATTTTTTGTACATTTGTCATTGCTCTTGTAAGCAGAAGTATCTTTTCATCAGACATGTAAACACATACATGCAAGTAAACTCAAGATCCACTTACTTTGGAGAAAGTACTGGAGGACTGACGAAAGACCTTAAGGCATCTTTTACCATGTCTTGCATGAGGTGAGTGCCGAACACCTTCTTGTTATCTACTAGGAAAGTTGTCTGAAAGTAAATATGTGTTTTTAGAAACATGTTTTAAGTTGACAGTAATGCTCTAGAATTAGTAATAGAAAGCTCTGGCAGTACCTATTATTAAAGAAGAAATTTGTAAGATTACTTTAAGAATTAAATGGTTCAACTAGGTCCAAGATTAAAAGACTCAGAAACATGGCCAGACTACTGCTGATGTTTTTCAGTACCTATGCACGCTACTGCTTAAATCAGTCATGTCTGATACTCATTTAACTTCCCTCCCTGAGTGCTGTGTCCCTTTCTTAAATGGTTCTTCAGCAGCTGGAGAAAAAGCTCTGCTGTCAGGCACCCACAGGGATTACACAAACACATGTGTAGGTCAGAACACACACACTACGAAAACATTTTACTTGCCAACAGTTATATTCCACTGGCTCTACACATGGTTTAATAGAGATCAAATGTAAAGAATTTCTGGCATCTAGGGGCACTGTATTAAAATAAAAAACTCCTAGAAAGAATTATTTACTCAGAGTTAAGGAATGTGTAATGCACTTTCAAGGTAAGAGAAGCAGCGATAAGGAATAACCTGTTCTGCACTAACCATGAGTTTTACTGCTCTAACAAGAGAAGCAGTCGATACATTAAATTCTGTCTAAACAAGGAGATGCATATGAACACCAGCCCAAAATGGCACAGTATGTGGAGAGCAGCAAAAAAATATGTGTACAGACACAGCCTTATGGCAGAGAAAAAAAAAATTAACAGTTTCTGTTTTAATTAGCACATACTAAAATAAGCAAAGCAACAGTATTTAAACATTATTTTAAAAACTACATCAGAACATAAACTTCCACATATAGAATCACAGAATGGCTCATGTTGGAACAGACCTTAAAGATCATCTAGTTCCAATCCCCCTGCCATGGGCAGGGACACGTTCCTGGCCTTGAACACTTGGTGGAGCATCCACAACTTTTCTGGGCAACCTGTTCCAGTGCCTTATCATCCTCACAGCAAAATATTTCTTACATAATGCTTAATACTAAATATCAACAGAAAGTTTTTACCACTTAAATATTATTAACTTACATATAAATTGTTGAAATATTTAAAACAATAACAGGAATTTATAATTAATGCAGAAGTACTTTATTCATAGACATAATTAGGACTTGCCTGTAACAGGGATCTCGAAAGAACACATGGTGATTGCTCACTAAACTCACAGAAAAAGTCCTAATGTGTATTTAGGAAAAGAAAAAAAAGATGATTCAGGTTAATATGCCAATTTATATATATATAAATATACACCAAATCATTTTTACACACTTACATCTTTCCTGAACACTTCTATACAACTGTGTAAATACAGCTATATTTTGTTTAAAGGCATACACAAACATAGCATAACTTATACAACTTGTAAGAAAGTGACCATGAATACTTTGAACAGAATGTAATATGAAGATTTTCTGCAATTACTTGTTACTTAACAAAAAGATTTCTGAATTTTCAAATGCAACAACTAGGAATATGATAGTACAGGAAAAAAATACTATGAGATTGTTAAGATCATGATATAAATACACCAGGTATTGAACAAAACTGAGAATTGATTTTAAAAAATTGATTGAAACCCAGGTAAGGTTAAACTGGTACCAGACACTTCATGCAAACACTTCTTTCATTAATTAACAGGAAATAGGAAGACAAGAGATTTGATGTAACTGTATCTCGTTTCTCAGTCAGTGAATGCATGAATACTAAAAAATATTTCAAGCATTTAAGTGTCTTCTAATAAATGTAGGCAGTAACTAAGAGTAACATCAGTTTTTCAGGAAAGAATATAAGCAGGTGCTTAACTTTATGCCTGTTTAGGGAACTGCATGCTTAAACACATTTAGTGCTCTTTTGTGTTACAGGCACATGTGCAGAATACTGCTTAATGAATTTGAAAAAATCAGGCATATAGCAAAGAATTATGTTTTGATGCTGCAGACGCAGCTCTTCAACCAAAGAAACTTGCTTGGCCTTTGCCACTAAGATGCATAATTATTTAACAAATTATGGGAAAAGTGGGAGGTTTGAGAGGATAAAATGTCTTTGTCAAAGGAAGAAAAGAATTAAGTGGCAGGAAGGATAGTAAACTTTGAAACTGTACATACCAGTGAGAAACACAAAATACATACAAAGTGCTCAGTTTTCTCTCCAGTGAGCAAAAGCATGCATACGTGGAATGATTTTTTGCAAGTCACACTTTCAGATCTTATTTTTGTCAGTAAGTAAGAAATATTCATGCTTACCAGTATACAGTGCAAATTAGTTAAGTTGACTACTTCACATACAGTTTTTATTCGGTCTATTAGTTTGAAAAAATAATTGACCATTTCTTCCCTTTTAATAATTTTGGCATATCGAGGGAAAGTTGGTGGCAGCAATCTCTGATTAACAAGTGGCTCAAACCCCATCATAATAGGATGATCTAAAGAAGGAAGAGGGGAGAGAGAGACACAGAGAAAAGCTGCATATAAGCTGTGTTTTCAGACCCATTTCAAACTTACAAGTATAGTACAAATTATTCAATTAGCCAAAATGAATTCTTTAAGTGACAGTTAACTTCCTTTCCTGAGACTCCAACAACCCAACAACGGCAATGATTACTATTTAAAAAACCCTGAGTCCTCAACATACACCTGCACAAACAGTGAAGTGCTGTTCCCTATTTTAAAATGGCATATACGCTGATTCAAAGTGCAATGCACTCAATCAAAAGTTCACATTATCTCTGGCTTTGAAATTACAGTAGTGCTTTCAGGAGAATCAATTTTACCACTTGGTAAAATAAAACTAAACAATGCAGATCTGTAATGGCTTGCATAACAAGTATTTTAGTTCAAAGTAAATAGTGATTTCAACTTTTTTTTAAATACACAAAGGTATTTACATTTATGAAGGGAGCATATCCAGGAAAGGAAAAAATGGTGTAATTTGATACATACCTCCTTTTGTGGTATCATTCTGTGCCTGCATACCATGATGCAGTGAATTGTGTATGGCAGAAAGCAAGTCAGCTGCCTGAGTCATCAGTTTCTGAGCTTCTGCAACTGCGCTTGTCTAAAAGGCAGGAAACAATTATTAACATTACAAACCAATACATTTTGACTATGTAATTAATGCTAGTATAAAAAAAGGAAGGCATTAAGATTCTCATGTTCTTACACAACCAGTTCTGAAAAAAACCCAAACAACCCAACACTTTTGTGCAGTAGTGTTCTTTGTATTTTGTGTATCTATACATAAATTCAATATTGTATATTTTTCTGTGTAAGACTTTACAATAATTACAACTAAAAATCTTGCATACACTACGTGAGAGTCTGCTCTGAGGGCATGTAGCTCCATCCCTTTGCCTTAAAACATGAAGTTCCTTCCCCTCTCAGCAATTAGGAAATCTTATACGCAAAAAGCGGGCAAATTGTATGAAATGCTATTGAATTCCTCTTCTCACACCAAAGATGTCTAGATACAAATACAGTATCACATGGAAGGAAAAGCTAACAGCTCTTCTGATATGGACAAAACACTGCCCAATGTCAGGTAACCACAGGAGGGGACTGAACTCCAACAAGAAGTTCTGCTCATGTGTGTGAAAAGAGTAATTAGAAAGCCATAAATATTTTTAAATGTTTTGTAATGAATATTCTGTCTTTCTGCAAGTCTATAATAATGTCAGCCACTTTCCCTTTGTTTCCCACTTCGAATAAAAACTGAGTATTTGCCACTGTAAGGCTTTATTCAAAGCTTTACTTCCATCCACATAAATTCAAATCTCCTGAATCTACACTGTAATTGCCTGATCTTAAAGAACAAAAAATGACTATTTCACAGGATTGCAATGCAAACATAGACAGGCCAAATGAACATACCTCTTTTTTTGTAAATGCTATTAGGACAGTCAGTAGGACACGGGTAAACTTGACTCTACTGAAGACAGCCAAACACTGTTGATGCTGTAATAAAATTATACTGCTGATTACTAAGCAATAGGTCATAGAAACATAGAATATTCTGCATTAGAAGGGATGCAGAAGGATCATTCAGCCAACGCCTGGCCTTACACAGGACCACTCGAAGAGTCACATCATGTGCCTGAGTGTTGTCCAAATGCTTTCTGGACTCTGAGAGTTCTGGTGCTGTGACCACTTCCCTGGGGAGCCCTGTTCTGGCACCCAACCACCCTCTGGGTGAAAACTCTTTTTCTTATATCCAACCTAAGCATCCCCTGACACAGCTTCAGGCCATTCCCTCAGGTCCGGTCACTGGTAACCCCAGAGAAGAGATCACTGTCAGCCCCTCCTCTTCTCCTCACGAGGCAGCTGTAACTGCAATGAGGTCTGTCCTCAGTCTCCTCCAGGCTGACAGATCAAGTGACTTCAGCTGCTCCTTGTACAGCTTCTCCTCAAGGCCCTTCACCATCTTCATGGCCCTTCTTTGGACACTCTAATACCTTAATGTCTTTCTTGTATGGTGGTGCCTGAACTCCCACAGGACTCCTGCCCTCCCCGGACAAACTGCCGCACAAAGTGTCTCAGCATGCCCTGACTGGCACGTCCTGCTGTTTGCCAGCTCTTCACCATGCTCCTGGGTGGTCACACTCCCTGGCTGCTTTTTATAGGCATGGGTAGGGTTATATCATATTTAAATCTCCCATTTACATCTATGAAATCCAGGAAAAAAGCAAACAATTCATTACTTCAAGTTCAACTTCTGGATCTCTCTCTTCTCCTTGTCGACTTCGAGTGCTCTACAAGGTAAAGAAATGTCAAATAATTTACTAAAAATTGCAGAGGGAAGCTACTGATAAAATCCCTTTGCCTTCTCTAAAACATCCACCTGTTGACTAACCCCAAAAATCAGTTTTCAAATTCAAAATTTCTTAATATATAATCCAGGTACTTGAATGACTCTCCTATAGTAATGAGACATATTTCAGTAAATTCTGCAAAAAAGCAAGGAAAGTGCATGAGCATTTTACACTGTAAACTGTGGTAAAGGAAAATTAAGTAACTTCTTTAACATTACATAGTATCTTTGCCTAAAACCTGAAAATTAAATACATTGTTTCTGTGTCCCAGCCCAATGTTATCTTCTACATTGTGATTCCACCTACTACTAGTGAAGCAACTACTAAAGAGTACACAAAAGTCTGAAGCTTTCACCATCTTTAGCTAGAAGGCAAACTAAAAGCACGTTACACAAACCATTATATGCCAGTTCTTAGAAAAACCCCAACATAATAACACAAACCTACTTCATTCCTCATAATCCAACTCCCTTCCCCAAACCTATGTTAAGTATACCTGAAATATAATTGACAAGACAAATGTGAAAACAATACCTTCACTCGTCTTTGCATGTCATCTTCTACATCTTTCAGCATACCTGGAAAAAATCACAGCACGATTAAAAGCTGAGAAGCATTCCTAGGAACACCTACACCACTTACAGGAAAAGAAGTTTTGAGGGGAAAATCAAACTTAAAAGCGCTTTACATATCCATTAGCCAAAGACTAGACAAAAAATATTCTTGTGAGGAATGGTGGAGATGTCTTGCAACAATCAAAAATCAGAATATAGACTAACTGACGCAAAGCTGAAGCGTTCACAAACTTTTCAAAAATAAATCAATGGAAAGCTCAATTATGTATAAAAAAACCCATGCATTGAAAAATTAACATGCATACTTATGTATGTACCTAATAACATAGGTATTCATAGCTGTAGAACTATTAGACTGCATTTTTTTAAAGCAGCCTTTTTAGAGAACAACAAATTGTGAGACAAAAAAGCAGAACTCAAGCAATGCACTTTCCAGTAGTCTGTATTAATACCATGATGAGCTCATGCCTGGCCACTTTGTTGGCACATCTAAAAGCACTTCTGTTTCTCAGGCACTTAACAAGACAATTGAACCTTTTTTTACAGAAAACTAATTTGATCTCTCTTTTTACCAAGTCAGCAATTTCCACAAGACTAATAAAAAAACTTAACAGCTGAGACTCCTAGCAATTCATCAGAGGTGACTGAAAGTAATCACATGCTCAAAGAGAAAGAGGCTGCTGGACAGTTACAAAGAAAGCACGAACTGTACCTGTAACTCTAAGATCTGTCACACTGTTGGCCATTTTAAATCCATAAGTCATTGACTGAAAATCTTCCTAAAAAAAAAAACCATCAGGGAAGTAATATGCAGTGAAACACAAAAGCTGTAGTAAAAATCTTCACATTGGGGTTTGAGGTTTTCTTTCCGGTTTGGGTTTTTTGGGAGCTGTTTTCTTATTAGGTTTTGGGTCTTTTGCTGCTTTTTCTCTTTTGGGGGAATGGTTGAGGGTATTCATGGGGTGTGCTTTTGTTTAATTCCATCAAGTATAAAAGTCCAGATTTATTCTACACAGCTGAATCACACTCAGAATGAATACACTGAATGCCTTTCCTGCCCAAATCCAGCTTGAGGTAATTACTTTCTCCATAAATCCTTAATACCAATATGCCCTTCATATTTTCATCAAGTGACATCCTACCAAAATGTTACAAGAACTATGGCTGCAAAGTAATATTTGATCCATTTTAGATATAGTCAGCAAGAGTGACTTGTCCACACTCAGAGGAAACAGAGACTGCTCTGAGCACAGAAAACAGGACTCAGGATCTTGTTGCCAGATGGACACTTTAGACAAGGGCCAATCATGACTATCTAACATATAAAAATAAAAAACTTAAACTGGAAGAAAACCACAAGTGAAACAGATTTCAAATGGTTAATCACAAGACTTGCATTGCTTCTTGAATGAAATATTAATGTAGCTCCAGTACTCAAGAAAAATACAGAAGCGAGCACGAAAAACCTTCACTGGGGAAAACTGCATTTTAAAGGTATCAAGTCTGATACTTTTAGGATTATTAATTGCTATTTCTACAGTATCCTTGAATCAAACATGAACAAATGTCACTAATACACTGTTTTACTTGCATTATCGTTTAATGTTGCATATTTAACCCCATAGGAGATGGGAAACACATACCTCCTCAAAGACAGCTGCTTTGTTAACCTTTTCTCTGGCAATATCACAGATTTTTAGGATTCCAAGAGCAAAAGCCTTCATAGCAGGATCTTCTATGAAGTCTGGATTATGAATATAAAGGCAAGTGAATACTGTCTGTGCCAAGGAATGTCCCTCTAACCATGTTATCTAGAGAAAAGCAAATTAAATATTTTACTCATGACAGCCGAGTCCTCATTTTTATAGCTTCATTCTTTTTCAATTTTACTGTGCTTCAAAGATTCATTAGGAAACTCCTCATCATGGCAAACTTCCATGCACCAAAAAAGGGCAAGAGAAGGTGTTTCAAGCCTAGAATTCTGGTGCAGGATAAACCTCTTCTATAAAGTTCACATCTAATCCCTGTGATTTAGACATGACATTATGTTAAGAGACTTTCACATTTACAAGCTTTCTCTGCATAAATTGTGAATGGGAAATGCAAATGACTATGAGACAAGTCACTAATATTCTTCATGTTCTCTCTCATTTACAACATAGAGCTTCTTGTCACATTCCCCTCTCTCTACTACTTTCATGTTTCTTTAAGCTACAGGGAAAGATTCAGTAACTTAAATGTCTATCTTGAAATAGCATAAAATAAAGTAGAACCATGTTTTCAATAAGACCACTGTCCCTTTTCAAATGGAGTCAGTATTTGGGGGCCAGGAGCAGAAAACAAGTGATGTTACACTGTATCAGATATACAATGATCTTCACATGTCTTTCTGACTAAACTGATTGGAAATGTTTTAAAAAATAATGTTATTGATGTAACTTTAGGGAGTAACTTAAAATAATGAGTATCATTTACTGAGGAAATTAAAGCATATACACAGAAAAAAAATCGCAATTAAGAAGTAACTGTAATTTAACTTTTTAGAAAATGAATTTATTTACTTTCTTCAAAATGCCTCTGTAAGCTCAGTCATTTCTGTCTGTGCAGAAAGGAGGAACAGAGCGCTACTGCACGCTCAGCTTCCAACATAGTCAAACATCAATTCACAGCAGGCAATCACATAACATACATTTATAAAACCAGAAACTAAAACCCTTTTAAGGTATAAAGGTGCTACCAGTTGTCTTCCATATTTCTTATAGTAAAAAAATTAAAGATCAGAATTAAGCTTTTCATAATAGACAATGCAAATAACTAAATGGAAATTAAAATAGATGTATGTATTTTCTGCTTGGTGAATCTTTTTTTGAGTTCTGCTGGGTTTTTTCTTTTTTTTTTTTTTTAAGATGGGTTAAAGGATTACATTTTGAAAGCAAAACCATCTAACTTAAAGAACAGACAAATGCTTACCAAACAACAAAAACACGTGTCCATTATTCCTACCAGCTCTGGTGAAGTGAGATCCTTTATTTTAATGGTGCCATCCTTAGAAAACAAACAAAAAACAACTAAAACCCTAAATACTATGGAAGCATACAGGTGAAATACAACTTACTTGTACCAAAGCCAAAAAGGAAAATAAAATTTGTTTAAGACTTCAGAATAATTGCATACCACTAGCTTTACTGATCAGCTTCATAACATGTCTTGAATTCTTAAAAACTTTGCTTTCCCACCAGTTGAACACTGACCAAACAAAAAACTACCCAAAGAGAATGCTAAAGTAACAATTCTGATTTATTACTAGCCAAGAAAAGTTTAAAACCAGTTAACTGTCAACACTAAGATCAAAAAACAGTATAATCATAATAAAGATTGAACAAGGAATATGCAAGACCAATTCTTTGAAGACTGCTTTTTAAACTGGAAATACTTGTAGTGTTTGACTGCCTTAAAGGTAACCAAAAAGGCTGCAACCTTACCTTGATCATTTAATTTGCCCAATCTATGCAATCCTGCATACATTCTACATGACTTAGACAATGTTTTGTGGAGTTCTCTAACTCCATTCAAAACAAAGTTCACCATAAAAAAATACTTTTCCCTGAGTGCATTATTTTTTCCAAAATAACATAAAGTCTTTCATAACATCTCTCCACCAATTTATCTTGATCATAAATCAAAAGTTAATCATTACTGTCGATGTTGGTAAATTATCTGGCTTCTGTTCAATGCTAATAAACTGGAAGAATTATAAAGTGTTAATTTCCAGCTATTTAAGGAAGTTGGTTTCCATTTGGGTTAAACAGAAGCTAATCAATACATCTTCATATGAAAGACATTTTGGGGAAGCACAGAGTGACTTGCAAAACTATTTTGGAAATATATTTTCTTGCGGTATCAATACCCAATAATTTCACAGTACTTTTCACTGGAAAAGTTAGCATCATTGTGATAATACAGGCAACAAAAAAGGTAAACACCACAGGCTATTTCTTACTTAATTATCCAAAATAAAAAAAGGAAAACATAAATTTCAAGTGAAGATTGAAAACATTAATTATTCTGAATTGTGCTTAACTGTAATTTGACAAAACTGCATATTTCTACAGACAGTGTAGGCAAAACTAGGAAATTCACACGAACCTTAATAGCTTGCTCAAAGTTAAGAACCTTTCTGTTAACTTGGTTTCCAATCATACCAGCATCCATCTTGGGATCCATCATTTCAATGGCAGACATGGCTTCAAAAAGACCAAAACTAAGAACACACACACACATAAAAAAAAAAGCTGAATGTAATTATTTTACACAAAATAGTCTTCAGCAGCTAATGGAAAAGAACACAGGATGACAAACCAAGTACTTCATATTCTGACAACAGAAAATAAAGTATGTGAACATTAGTACTAATATTCAGAGATCATGGTTTTCAGGAAGTTAAGGATCTCTCAACAAGTTCATAGGAAAAGAGATGGCTAAAAGTAAAATTCTTAGCCTTTCTTTAAGGATGAAGAGTACTCCTGCGTGACATATCCCACTACTATATCTTTGCGCACTTGTTTCCATAAACTTCATAGCACCTTCTTAAACATCACATAAAATAATAAACTGATATTCACTGAACAAGCTGTTCTTTATTACAACACACCCAAAAACCACAAGTGAGATACATCCCCCAGACACTAATGACAATACACATGACACATGTGTACAATAAAATACACATGATACAAAAAACCCTCAGCATGTGACAACGTATCACTCGTAGTCAGGGCACAAAAGCTTGCAGAAGAGCCACACCAAAAGAAGACTTGCCTATACAAAAAGGGGTACCGTGCCTCACTTTAATCACAACATTCATCAGGACTCCTGCAACAGTCTTTATAATACAAAAAAGTTTATTGCATAAGGCACATTTAAATTCTGAAAAGTGTATTTGCTCTGTAATGCTCCTTTGTAGAAAACTACACCTGAAAATGTGCTTTGATTCTACTAAGTAACTAGCTTGTGACATCCTCGCACACACTTTTAAGCAGGTTTTCATTTAATAGCATGCTTCTGTTTTCTGAGCTATTAGTTTCAAATAAGCACTTTTGTCTTTACTCACGTGAACACCTTTATCTGGCTAAAGAATTTAATCTTTAAAACATTTAAATTCTTTAAATTCATCATTCTTTAATAAATTCACCAAGTCTTTACAACATGCTTTTCTTTGAAATATTCTTTCAATCTGTAGAGTTCTCACTTTCTGCTTTGGCATGTTAAGCTACATTAAAGCATATGAATTGTTTATCAAAAACTTGATCGTGACATTAGAGTCAACCAAGTTTAAAGTCTTTCTCGCCTTTTTTCATAAAAGCATGTCCCATAAAATAGTTCGGTAGCATAATCACCACAGATCATAAGATGTCCTATGAACTTCTGAAATACAATTTCAATCACATTGAAAAACGTAATGTTATACTTACACCTTCAGGAATGTTCAGCATTCATACAGGTGCAGCATATACATACTGCTGAGAATGTATGATATTCTATACGCTTCAAATACTTTTTTTAATACAAAAGTCTAAAAAAGCTTAGTTATTAGGTAACACTAACATGTTTGCAGTAATCCTATCTAAAAGCCAGAATCATCCCACATGCATACTTACAGCTTGTCATGAAGCAGTTCTCCTAACTTCAGTTCTACAAAGGAACAGGACAAAAAAACAATTACAATCACCCTACTAGCACAACTTCTCCAGGGTAGTCTTGTCACTTACCAAACTGTTCTATGCCAAGAGAGAACAAGGTATGAGAAGCAGATCAGACATTTCTACTTGTTTTCATGGCCTGGTTTTGGTACCTTGTGGGGGGGTGGCTACAGGGGTGCTTTTGTAAGAAGCTGCCAGAAGCTTCTTCCATGTCCAGCAGAGCCAGTTCCTGGTGGCTCCAAAGATGGACGTACCACCGGGCCAATTAGAAATGGTGGTAATACCTCTGTGATGGCAGATTTAAGAAGAAAGAAGAACAAACAAAAAAAAAGTTGTGCAGTTTTAATTGAAGATGGAGAAGAGCCTAGTGAGAACATGAGAGAAGAAGAGCCCTGCAGACATCAAGGTCAGTGGAGAAGGAGGGAGAGGAGGTGTTCCAGGTGCCAGAGCTGAGATTCCCCTGGACCCTGTGGTACAAACAACGGTGAGGCAGCTGTGCCCCTGCAGCCCTGGAACCCCTGCCCCATGGAGGTCCATGGGGATGCAGAGATCCACCCACAGCCTGTGGAGGAGACCCACACTAGAGCAGGTGGATGCCTAGAGGAGGCTGTGACTCCATGGAAGACCTGTGGAGAGAGGGCCCCTGCTCCCAAGCTGGAGCAGCCTGTCCTTGGAGGACTGCACCCCGTGGAAGAGCGACCCACGCTGCAGCAGTTTTGGGAAGACTGTTGTCCGTGGGATGGACTCACACTGCAGCAGGTCACAGAGAGCTGTTGCTCATGAGATGGAGTCACATCAGCAAAGTTCTCAGTGAACTGTCTCCCATGGGAGGGACCCCATGGTGCAGCAGGGGAAGGACTCCTCTCCCTGAGCAGTGGGAGAAGCCTCAGGTGCTGAACTGACCATAACCCCCATTCGCTGTCTCTCTGTGCTGCTGGGGTAGGAGGTAGAGCTGGAAGGAGGGAGGGGTGGCAGGAAGGTGTTTTTGAGGGCTCATTTTACTTGTCATTATCCTGCTCTGATTTTGTCAGTAATAAATTCACTTCATATCTCTAAGTTGAGCCTGTTTTGCCCATGACAGGATTTGGTGAGTGATCTCTCCCAGTCCCTATCTCAACCCATGAACCTCCATTAAATTTTCTCTCCCCTATCCAGCTGCACAGGTGGGGGAGTGAGTGGCTTTGGTGGGTGCTTGGCATCTGGCCCGGGCCAACACATGACACTACGCCCTCTTCGTTTGCTTTTACTTACAAAGCACTTCCAAGACTGAAAGACTAAAAAAACCCAGTGGTTCACAATGCACCCTCATCCCTCTGTTATTCTAGTAGTTAAAGAAGTTTTAGAACTACCAAGCATACAGTGCACTCACAGCCCAAAAAGCTTATATCCTGGGCTGCATCCAAAGCAGCGTGGCCAGCAGGGCAAGGGAGGGGATTCTGCCCCTCTGCTCTGCTCTGGTGAGACCCCACCTGGAACACTGCATCCAGCTCTGGGGTCCCCAGCACAGGAAGGACACGGACCTGTTGGAATGAGTTCAGGTGAGGGTAACAAAAATGAATGGAAGGCTAGAGCACCTTGCCTATGAAGATAGGCTGAAAGAGTTGGGGCTGCTCAGCCTGGAGAAGAAAAAGGTCTATAGAGACCATCTAGCATCCTTCCAGTTCATAAAGGAAGGCTAGAAAAGAGCTGCAGAGGGACTTTTTACGAGGTTATGCACTGATAGGACAGGAAAATGCTGTTAAACTAAGAGTGATTTAGATTAGATATTGGGAAGAAATTCTTTACTGTGAGGGTGATGAGTCACTGGAACAGACTGCCCAGAGAAGTTGCGAATGCCCCATCCCTGGCACTGTTCAAGGCCAGGCTGGATGGGGCTTTGAGCAATACAGTCTGGTGAAAGGTGTCCCAGTCCATGGCAGGGAAGTTGGAATGAGATGGTCTCTAAGGTCCCTTCCAACCCAAATCATTCTGTGATGATTATTCTGTAAAACAGTAGCATCTGAATAGCCTGGAACACAGCTGCTTCCTCTGCTCCTTTATTCACGTGTCTTAGTCTTTTCCAGGGGAGACTACTGAAAGGCTTGCTTTTCCTCATTAGTTTTTAAAGAGTCTTTAGATATATTTGATAGTTACACAGATATAAGTAATATTAAGAAATAATTATTTTTAAGTAATATAGAGAAATAATACACAGAAAATGTACTTATCATTAAGTAACATTCTGTGTGGCAAGATACAGTTTATATATTTTTATTTTTCCCTTATGTCATCATAAAATCAGCTGAAAAAACTGTAAACTAGAGGTAAGTTTACTTCTACTCTTACTATCTAACAGTAATAAAAGCACTTTAATGGAAGCAACTGCTTCCCCATTACACCTCTTCAGAAATTCAGACTTGTTTCAAAGATGACAAATGATGCACTAATGAATTAATTAATTATTGGACCCTAGAGATCCAAAAATATACAAGAAAGAAACAGAGTGTTCACTCTGCATGCATGAATGACATTTCCACTTGGCAGAAGAGACAGGAAGAAATCTTTGCAAATGAAAAAAAGCAGGTGTGAAAATCTGTAAGATGAAAAAACTTAAATTAAAAAGACATTTATGTAATCTGAAAGAGGAAGCAAAGTGAGGTGGTTCATGATAATTCCAACCTCACAGCTGGAACACAGAATCAATGCAGCTCATTCATCTGAAGCTTGAACCTGGGTCAAGCTATTGCTCAGAAGAACTCAAAGAGCTATGCTTAGGCCTCCAAAGGATTCCAAGTTGCCTCAGAATGAAAGGACTATAACTTACCTTTACAAGCTTCTTCAAAATCCCGGGTTATATCTATCCAGCTGGTATTACTCTTTTCCATCTTGTCTGGCATACCGAGTTCCCATCCTGAATCATCATCTTCTACTGTAGCTTTCATAACCATGATGCTACACCTTTAAATTCCTGTCAGAGACACCATATATTTGCACAAATTAGAGAAAGTGCTTCATGGGAATATTTTTTTTCTTTTCAAGAATCAGGTGAGAAAGGGAAACGAACTAACATTTTATTTAACCATCCACTGTTACATAGGTCCAACAGAAAAACCCCTATTAATACAAACTGTTTAAGAAAAAGGTTTTCTTACTCATCATTTCTTTACAATTAGATTGTAGGCTGTGAAAGCTCAAAAACTCAGGACACCAAAACATCAGCTGTACAGAGCCATACTAAAGTATCTACTGTCAAATTAGAAATAAAATCGGAAGCACAGCAACAGATGCAGACACCACAATTTTTTTCTTGTTCTTTTATACTATTAGACTACACGTCCTCCTACTGCTCTGCAACAGGAATTACAAACAGGGCACTGTAAAACTGAAAAAAGGCTTATTTCCTTTACCAGAAAGCAGTATCAAGATTACGGCACTGAAGTTAAGCAAGTTCAGACTGGAATACAAGTTTTAAACTCCACCGACCAGTTATTTCGAACTGGTTTTGTGCTTTCGCAACCTCCCGACACGCGGACAGCCCCGAGGACTTCCACGCTTTCCCGGTCAGCCTGCCTGTGAGGTATCAGCAATGCCGAAATCCCCTCATGCTGGCGGAGTTCTCGAAAGAGACAGCTGCGAGCTCGGCAAGCTCTGAGCAGCTTAATCACAGCCACCACGGAAGCTTCAAACAAAGGCCTCAGTGGCACAAGACCTCCCGGGCATCGGGAATTAACAAAAACAAAGGAGAAGATCAAAAGACTTTTGAACAGCAGCCCGGGGTTCCCCTCGTCCCAGCCAGGCTCACTCCCCTTCGGAGCCGTCACGGTGTCACCAGCTCGCAAGCGACTACAGAGACTGCCAGGCTCAGCGGGCCGGGATGAGGAAATACGTGGGAAATCAATTAAAACAAATTCAATTCCTCCTTGCATTTCGGGACATTCAGGCCTCTCGGGCTCCCCTCTTCCCACAGGTCACCCCCACTCCGGCGCTGCCAGAGCCGCGGCCGCCGCGCAGGTCAGCGGGCCCGGCGCGGCCCCCCGGGGCTCCTCCGTCCCGCCGCAGGGGAGGGGCCAGCGCGCCGCCCGCCCGCTGCGGGCTCCCCCTTCCTCCGTCCCTCCCTCGGTGCCCCTGCGGGCTCTGCCTGCGCCTCTCGCCCCGCACCCTGCCCGGGCCTCACCCGCT
>VZRR01003435.1:1230416-1321089 GCA_013398015.1 Oreocharis arfaki | reverse complement strand
TGGGACTGGGGCGAGGCGGGGCTCCGTGGTGCCGGGCTCTTCGGGGCTGCCGGGCGCGTCGCTGCCAGGAACCCGTGGATGCCTGCGGGGCCGCTCGGGCACGGCGGAGCTCTGCGGGAGCCGCGCCCTGCGCGCTCCCGCCCGCGGAGATGGTCGCAGGCCCTACGGTAGGAGCGGTGCCCGGTTTCCGGGCCTGGCCGCGCTCGGGTCTGCCCGCAGCACGGGATGGAGCCGCCGGTGGCACGGAGCCCCGCGCCGGCCGCGGGCCGAGCTTGTCCCTGCGGTCCGTACGGCGCGCGGCCGGTCCGTGCGCGCTTCCCGCTCTGCCGGGCGGCCCTGCAGCACCAAAGGCTGCGGGTGAGCCCTGGCCCTGCCGGCCCCCAGTGCTGCGGCTCTTCCCCCCCTGCCCCGATGGAGGGGTAGCCCACCGTGGGCACTGGGTGGAAAATACGGCGGTTGGGATAGCATTTGCCTCATGTGCCGTGCCCAACGTCTGTTTGACTTAACGCTCCGTGGGTAGGAGTTTGTTAGCATTTGGGGTTTGTTCTTTTCTTTTCCTTTTTTTTTTTTTTCCTTTTTCTTTTCTTCCTTTTCCTCCCTTCTCTTCCTGTTGTGGAAGTCTAGCACACCAAGTCTTTCTTTGCAGGTATCGGTTCAAATGCTCGATAGAGGAGGTCTGAGGAACAGGCTGCACATCGGGGTGGGGTACTGTTTTTCTTCAGTGTAAACTGTTTTCACGTACCGAGCTTTGTGAGATGTTTAGAAATCCTCAGCTGGACGAACTGTTATGGGTACTTAGAGCAGTAAGCTTTCTCTAGTATGTACAGGCAGAAAGTGAATTCCTTTGTACCGGTATAGTGTAAAAATACCATGAAACTTCTGTATAGCCTTGTGGTGTGAATATTGATTTTTGTGTATTTGTTTTTCCAGCATTAGGAAATTAGCTCTCCGATGACTGTATTCCCGTGAATTATGTTCCTTTAAAGAAATATGTGTGTGCACTAACTTTGTAAGTTATATTTCATGGAAAGGCTTCTCTGTTTTGCAGGTAGCTTTCAGTGTGTATTTTGTATAACGCTGGGTGACTGGATGTTGCTGATAGGATAGTCCCACCTTTTGCTTAATCCTTCGTTGATATCATACTTGTGACCAGAGAGTTTTTCTGGAAATTATACCTTATGCTCTGCATTGTGAGTGCAAGTCTGTGTTGGAATATCTTTTTATTTCTTGGGGTGGGGGGTGATGAGATAATCTCCTTTACTGTAGACTTTCCAATTTAATGTCAAGATAATTTTAACACAAAGTTTCTGACGTTTCAGTTCACTTCTGTGATTATTCTTTGTGCCAGTATAAATTAGGCAGAATACTTTTTTTGGTTTGTTTCATTAAAAAAAGAGATTCTGTTTTTATTTTTTTCAAAGAGGGTGGAAGTTATCTCGAACCAAAGAGCAGTCTTGGTGTGTGAAGTGACACCTGACATATGTTTGTGTGAAGCGATACCTGATCTCAGACTTAACATTCAGTTCAGGTGTTGGAGGTGGCAATGCTCATATTTCACGTTCAAGAAGTTCACAGATTATTTTCCAAATTGAAGCTTTTGAGCTTGAAAAGTATTCAGTTGTTTTGGCAGAAGATTCGTATTAGTTATCTTACTGCTGCTGGGAGCAACTTCCCTGAAATTACGCGTGAGAAGCTACATGTAAAGAGAAAAAGGAGAAGGGCTCTCTGAAGTCCTTCTGGCTTACAGAAGAAGTTTGCTATTTCACCTCGTGTTTAGGTTTTAGTTTAGGAAAGACATTCAGCTTGCCACTCAACAGCTTGTCAGCAGTGTGTCTCATGATTAGAGACTTCACAGTCTTTAAAATTCATGGTGATACTCTGCTGGACATAGTTGGGGATCACCTGTTTTTTGGCTCTCGGTAGGTTATTTGAAACGTCTCCTTGAATTCCAGTATCTGTGAGCTGCTTGCTCTTAGGAGATTGCTTCTGTGATATGAATTGCTAATGTCCAAAGGCACTGAGTGCTAATCAAGTTGCCCTGGCTCTGGAGTATAACTGCAGTAATTGAAGTGTTGAAACTCCTTAAACAACTTAGAGGAGAAGTCAGGTTTCTCGGAGTGAGTGTGAGAGTGCTGAACAAGGCAGCTGCTTGTGTGAGTGCTTAGGAGAGATTTGTAGCAGCAGTGTATCTCTGGGCATGTTTTCAGGCCCTGCTACTATCCACAGCTTAACTGTCCAATATCCTGTGCTAAGCATCAAGAAGATTATGAACTATCCAGTGTGTGTGTCCTGGATACATGGATGATTCAGCATGGTTTCCATTTGGAAATGCAGTTAACCATAGAAAGACTGGAAGCAGGGGGGAGGAGGAGACACCCAAACAGCCTTCCTTTCTTTTGCAACAGATGCAGAGGCAACAGCCCTGAAAATGTCACCCTAAAACATTTAGTGTATTATGAGGTACATAAAAGCTTCCTCTGTGTTTTTTTATAAAACTTAAAATTTCTGAGAAACTGGGTGTCCAAGGGTTTGCATACTGGAGGTAGGTAATACTGTTTTAATTTTTCTGAGTGTAATTCATAAGCTAAATGGTAAAAATCAAAATTTTGAAAGTGAGACTGGTTGCTGAGAGTATTATGGGTTGTTATGATTGTGTTTCTGCACACCAATGAGGTTGAAGGGTTTGAAGTATGTTTGAGTAGATAAATCTGCAACATGGAGCCTTTTCTTTTTTTCTTTTCTTTTTTTTTTCATCTGGATTAAAACCAGGATCGAAGGTTTGCTTTAACTCAGTTAGTGCACTGGGAAGTTTAGGTCTTTGAGTTGTTTTCTTTACAGACTGACATTAACCATCAAGACGGTGTAACCCAAAAGAGCAATCACTGGGTTAGGTGCTAGAAAGCACCCCTGACATTTATGGCGGTATTAAGCTTTTCCAAGAGCTGGCAGAAGTTACTAGGTTTTCAGTTCTTGTTCAGTTCTTGGTGTAGGGAAATGCTTAGTTTCTGCTATGGTTGTCCTTTTCCTTCTGGCTATTTTTATTGCTTCCTTCTTTTTCCCTTTGCCATTCACCTTCTACCTGATGAAAGAGTTATGCCTGCTGGGCAAGAAGTAGCTGACTTTTGCAGTATTTCTGTCAGCTTAAATCATGTAAGCTTTGAACGTGATACTATGTGACCCTGATGACTGCAAGTTTGTCGTGTCTTAAAGTAACCCTATGCTTGCAATGCCAGTAACTTTCTAGGAGCTTCTTTCCAGGCAAGAAATAAAGTACTGGTGTTTTGTTTTGCTCCTTTCCCAGCAAATGCTTTTCTTGCTTGCTTGCTTGCTTAGCTTTTTTGGCTAGTTGTGTCAGACTTTGTTTTTACAGTCAAGTGGACTGATGGTAATGGCTGCATGACATAGTTGGCAACCTTCTGTAAAGGACTTTGGTGCTTCAGTCTTCTGTGAAGCTTTATATATGTAATTTTGAATGTCTGGTTATATGCTGCAGTTTATCTAGTCATGTCAAAAAGTTGTCACTTTGCTATAATGCAGCAATGGGTAAGCTAATCAGCTGACTTTTTGTTCCCTGCTATAAATATTTATAGCAAATGGCACAAGGGAAAGGCAGTAACTGATTTTCAGAACTATTTTTTCTTTGACTAGTGAAGGTTGTTAGCCTTTTCATTTTGTTTGAGATTTACAAATTAGACTCTCTTCCACCAAAAACTTCAGATTATTTTTTTCTTCTTAGAGAAGTTCAGTAGTCATTAGATAAGGGATTATTTTCTGCCATTTCCACATAAAATCTTAAAATTACATCTGGAAGAAAAGTATCTCTAGTTTTTCTACTATCTTGAACAAACCTTTTCTCATGGAATAAACACTTCTAATGTACTTTTACATATATTACAGTATTTTGATGGCACTAAAAGCTTTTTGTACTGCTGCATATTAAGATCTTAGGGAGAGATAACTGTTCAGTGTGTACTCAATGCCATTCCACCCTATTTTACAATTGAATTTAAAAAACAGCTGATCCTGATAATTGACTCTCTCTGGGCTATTGACTAGGACTTTAATTCCTATGAAACTTCCACAAAGTAAGATTCGGCGTGTAGTAGAAAGTCTCTGTTTTTGTTTTCCAGTGCTTGTAAAGGTTCTTGAACTGGGCTTGGAATAGTCAACTTCAGGAAACAAATTCTCACTACCACATTAGTTATAATTCTTTCTGTATATGGTTCTGTTTACTGGATTGGGATTGAGTACAATGTAGTGTTTGCCAACTTGAAACTTAGTTGTGAAGCTTGAAGGATTTCCCCAGATTTTTAGGATGATTTATAGGTAACCAAAACTTTTATGGGTTGTTCTGTGGATTGAGCTTTCAGGCTATAAAGCAGTTTGTACAAATAACTCTGGCATCTCTCAATAGCTTGTGAGATTTTTTTTACCTAACATTGGGCCTCATGTTTTTATTAAGGAAATCATTCACATGCAGTAACTTTGCTAGTTTGTATGGCTTTAAAATAGAACTGCATTCTTGAAAAAAAAACCAAAAAAACAACCCACAAACAACCACTTTTTCAGAAAGATAGTTGTGCAAGTTGTGACTTGAGACACTGAACTGGAAAATGTAGTGTTAGGTATGAAAGAGTAAAGGATTAAATAGCCAGAGAAGCTACCCAAGATATAATTGCTGAGACTTTTGCAAATGGACAGTCCTCCTTATGGTGCAAGAGGATAAAATGGGGAAGACTGCACTGCTGTATTAATAGAAATGCTCTGTTCTTACTGCTGTCAAAGGAAGAGCATTCTGTTGTCCTGGTGAATAATTCTTTTGTGTTATGTTAAGTAACATAGTGCTCATTTCTGTATGGTGTGTGTTTTTCATTTGGTCATGCCATATTTGGAGTGCTGGTTATCACAGTGTTTACCTGCTCTCTACAAGCTTTCTGGGTAGGTCGCTTTTGGTACAGAGACCAAGATTCTTGCTGCCACGTGTTGCTGTTTATCCTAAATTTTTAACACAGAGTGTATTCCTACCAGTGTAAATTCACTTAGGTAAATAGTGTATTCTTGCAAACAATTTACTTCTATGTTTAAAAATGTAAACCACAAATGGTATTTTGGCATTAAGTTTGACTAGAGCACAAAGAACGCAGAAATCTTTTTGTATGGTTTTGTTTAAATGGACTTATAAATACTTCGAAAAAGAATATTTTTGACCTATGAACAGCTTCTGAGACTTTAGGATGTATGAAATGAGATACTATGAAAGGTGTATTTGTTTGTGATTTAATCTGCACTGAACTGGGGGAACTCGCATGTGCTTCTCTGAGAGGTAGAAGTGCTTTTGGAAGCATACCCCAGAATGCAATCACCTTCAGGGTTTCAGTGTAGGTTTTTTTCTGTCTAGCATTTGTGACCTTTTAAATAGTTACATGTTTTCTCAGTTCGTACCTATGGTTTCTCTATTTAATTTTTAATTCACTGTGTTTTGACACTATTCTGTCACCTGAGATTTTGTATTCCTTCCTTTTTTAGCATACTAATTTGCCTTTTTTTTGTACTGTAGGATTTAGCAAAGACTTTGCTCAGCTACTTGCTTGCACTATCTGATAAATAAGTGCACATCAAAATTACTTATTTGCTGCAGACTTGTTCGTGGTTACTTTTTTCACCTTTCAAATCAGTAGCTCCATAATAATCAAAAGTGAAGTCAGTGCTTCGGCTTCAAAAATATTTTGGAATGCATTGGGCTTTGGATACAAAGCAAAACATGGAACTATATATATATATGAACAGTATTACAGGTTTTGTCGAGCTATTGTGGTAAATAGACATAAAAACCTTAAATTTTGGGTTTTCTCTGGGTAAGTACAGTTTGAGATGTGGTTTTCACAGCTCATCTATTTATGATAATAAGATACCATGTTTTAATATATACTGAACAGACTCAGAAAATATGCCTTTCTATATAATATTTATTAAGAAAATAAGTTTCTGGAAAATAAAAACTAAGAAAATAGAATATACTGCAAGTACAACAAATTCAGTAATATTGATAAACATTGTATATCCATACTTGATTTTTCTGGTTTTACTTGGAGAATTGTGTTTTTTGAAATGTAGTTACAGAGTACTTTGCAGGAAAACCCTAGTATTAGCTATGGAAAATTTCAGACATCTCTGGCTCTTTGAAGTAGTCTATTTTCTGGTTGTGGGGTTTTTTTTGTTGTTGCTGTTGGGTTTTTGTGGGTTTTTTTTACTATTTGGTTGGCTTTCTTGTGTGGGGTAGTTTGGTCTTGCTGGTTTTTTGGGGAGCAAGAGCTTTTTTAGTAAAGAAAATGCAAAGATATTTAAATTTTTTTTTTTAAATTACATTTATCTTTCCAAGGCAGGCATGTTTTGTGTTACAGTATTTTGGTTAGTTGAACATGTGAATTCTGCTTGTGTAAACTGAGAGTGTCCTTCAGCTTCGGTAACAGAGAGATTTTCCTTGTTTTCCCTGAGAGAAAGTTTTAATAGCAGGATTTTAGCATGAGCCATGGTTTTGAGTGGTAGAATTTCTGCCAGATTAAATGAGGAGGAAAAAGCTAACAAGAAAGTAGGGTTAAAATAAATTTTTGAGCCTCAGACGTGACATTATTGTGTGTTTAAATTATGAGAATTTCTTCCAGGTATGATGTTATCAAAACGACAACGGAAGTGCTCAGCACTTACGTGTTGTAATGGTGACTGTGTTTTTTCTTCCTGGTGTCTAACCTAAGCCTTCCTCCTTTCAGTTTAAAGCAATTGTATTGCCTCTTGCCCTATCACTACATGCCCTTGTAAAAAGTCCCTCTCCAGCTTTCTTGTAGGCCCTCTCTTGTTGTTGGGAGGCTGCTCTAAGGTCTCCCCAGAGCTTTTTCTTCTCCAGGGTGAACAGTCCCAACTCTTTCAGACTTCGTTTGTATAGGAGAATTGTTCCATCACTCCAGTCATTTTTATTGCCCTGTTCTGTACTCGCTTCAGCGAGTCCACATCCTTCTTCCACTGGGACCTCCAGAACTTGTGTCAGTAAAATCTCCTCTGAATCCTGTCATAATGTCTGACCAGAATTGTTGCTGCCTTGGGGAGGCTGAGCATCTTGGTGTTTTTCTACTACATATATATAATATAATTTAGTATTGAGGAGGATGGAGTTTGTGTAAGTCCTCTGTAGGCCCTCCCAGCAATGCCTAATAGACACGTCTGAATGTGAGGTCTGAATGTAACTGTGTAAGTTCGTTTCTTTTTCCATTATTTTGAGCAAAAGAAAAGTGCTTTGTGATGATCCTTGCCACTTGGTAGAGTAGTTTTATGGTTAGAGTATTTATCCAAGAACTAGGAGTTCCATGGATTCCATGTGATTCTTACATTTCGGCAAATGCCAAAATTTCATATGAAAGGTAAATTCTGGAAGGGGTATCCTCTTCCCTTTTGTATGAACTTTGTCAGTAAGTGTCAAATTTTCATGGTATTGAAAAGCTGGACCCGCAGAGAAGGTGACTCAGTGGTTTAGTGACAAAGAATTTGCTTAGGAGTGAGGCAAATATGTGCGTTTTTGTGGAGAAAGGAAAATGTGAAAATTATATGTAACTTCATGCAGGCCATTTAATTTATTGTAGTGTTGATAGCATTATTACAGTGCAGCTTTCTGATCCTGTGAAGACTGCCTTTTTCCCCTATCTAGATGGGAGGATGGATGAGATGACATTTCACAGGCAAGGTGAAAAGGCAGAGGGAGATTGCAGAGAATCCAGCTTTTATTGGCTTGGAGTTTTGCTTAGTCAACACTTCTTGCTCTCCTCTGCTTCCCTCCAGCTTTAGGTGCTTTCATTCAGTTGTTGTTGGTCCTTTACAAGCAGAACTCATGCTGATTTTTAGTTTGCTCTGCTACCACTGGAAGGCAAGTGGCATTGTTTAAAATACGTGTAAATTAGTTCACCTTTTGCCTTTAGCTTTCTAAGTGTTTATTAAAAATAAGGATACTATTAAAAGTTTTAAATTAATTTGTAAGTTGTATTTTTGCATTACCTAGTAAAATGTTAAAGATAATTTTTTTTTTTACTTGAATATGCATGGATGTTCCACCAGAACTCTCTGAATTGCTGCTGTGTGCATTTCTCTTTTAATTTTTTCCCTGCTTCTTCTCATTGGTTTTTTGGTTTTGTTGGTTTTTTGTTTTGGTTTGGGTTTTTTTGTTTTGTTTTGTTCTTTTTTGTTTTGTTTTGTTCTTGTGCTTTTTTTTTACTTGACTTTTCCTCTTGACCCAGAGCATCAGTGAGCACTTTAGTGCTTACTGAGATACTTTGTGGTGAATTCAGACAAACAGACTAAGACCTTGCAGTTCAAGATGGTTCAGCTCAGTAGCTGGCTCCGCTTGTACAGCAGTTCAGTACACAATAATATATAGACACTATTGGCACTGGCAGACTGTTCATCATCTGCACGACAGCGGGTCATGCTTTTGCTGCAAGCAAAACAGCACTTGGCTACTTGAATCCAAGGGTCTAATTTCCACCCAGTAAGACCTGCAACCTGGTTGGAATAACCCAGACTATATAATTCATTACATTGTCAGTAATGTGGTGGACACAGCTCTTCTCTTGTAACTATTTATTTTCTTTAAGGATTTCAAGATCGTTCACACTTGAAGGGTACTTGGACAAACCTAGGACACCTGTTAACTTGAGTCAAGCTGGAATTCTTGTGAAAAGTTAAGCATTTTCTTCCTGGCTGCTGGGAAGAGAGTCTGCTTTCAGGTAAGTCTGGAAATAAGCTTGCTTCATACTTCATCTGCTTTAGGCTTTTAGCAGTTGTGGAGTTGAATTTACCAGTAATAAAAACCTGATTATTTTTACGTGCTGAACAGTAAGGATTTTTGAGAGGTTTTACACATTTCTTTGGGAAGAAGGGGATGGGGGGCAGCTGTGTGTGTGTGTAGTTGGCTGAATTTCTTGCCTGCATTTCCCAAGAGATGAGTGCTTTATCATACTTATTCTCAGCACCCATATCTTTGAACACCCATTTTCCCCTTTTCTGTGTCTTCTACCTTTAAATTAGCCACTGTGCTCTTGGAGGACAGGTTTTTTCACAGTGGGAGTATTTGTCTGTCATTCATTGTAGGTCTCAAATGGAAGTACTGGTGTTCAGTTAATGGTCCTGTAGACTGCAACCTTAATTGCTTGGAGGCACCATTTGAGGAAGCCGTGTGCCCTGAGGACACTATGTCCTTAAATGGATAGGAAAATTGAGTCCTTGGCACGATATGGTTTCTGTCCAAGGAATGTATTCAGGTCTTGCTTAAATAAGAACACCAAATACTCCATGTTTCTCCCTGTGCCTCTAGTCTTAGTTATTCTATAGATACATAAAATGGCAGTCACAAATCAGTGTGTTGTGGCATCTCACAGTATTGTCAAGTAGGTTTAAAAGGTGTATTTACTGGCTTCAGCAAATACTTTACTTGATGAAATTCTGTCATTGACACAAAAATAATGTCTAGTAAGTGCCTTATACAAGTTTCTGTTCTATTATAATCAGACTTTCTGAACTTTGGTAGGCCTGAATTATAATGCAGAATCATACTCCATACTTAGAATGCAATAGTTTATTTTAAAAGCTGGATCAAATAGTGTGAAGGGAGAAGAGCTTGTGACAGTGTGGAGAAATGCAATCAGTGTGAATTAACTTATTTAGCATGTCGAGTGCAGGGACACTAAGTATGGTGGCAGCATTTCATCTTTAAAGAACAAAAGATGTCGATAATACGTAGTTGTTTAATATCTTGCAGGTTTTCAGAGATGGTGATTTGAAGAATCATATTTCCGATATGAACAAAGTAAAAACATCGTCTGAAAAAAGGTAAATTTAAAACTGTAGCCACCTCTTACCATTAAGCTATTTGAGATTTTTGAAATCAGTCTTTATCTTAGTAAGAAGATAAATAAAATACACATTGTGGGTCTTTCATATGGATGTGTAAGTTGATGTCTTGAAACATCAAGGGATTCAATATTGATTAACACGAAGTAACTTCACATTTAACAAATAACTTTTTAAATCTGAGTTTTCAGTTAGTGTTAGACATGTTCAACTATAAAGTACTTATTTATTTTAATTGAAAATTTAGTTAATTTAATAATTTTATGCACATATTGGCAAAACACAAAATTATTTCTACTGAAGAAATTTAAGAAGCAGTTTATGATATTGTGTAAGAAGCCATGAATTTGTCATAAGATGTGTGTCATTCTGCAACAGTTCTCCAATCCAACACATAGCTAGGACAAATCACAGTGGTATGCAGAAGATGTCAGGTTGACAAGTTGTGTTTGTTATTTTCGTGTGAACTTGTTTTAGCAAGCATTTGAGAAATTTGTGAAATTATCTGTGAAAGGCCATTAAGTATCAGGCACCTATTTAAAGGCTTTCAATCTTACTTTTTTCTTAAGGTAGCACAGTTTAAACCAGCTTGTTAAATTGAACAATCTAATCAGATTTTTTAGAAAAGTGAAGTCAGCAAAATAGGGAGTTTTTGCATCAGTCTTAGTTTTCTGAAGTACCAGTTATTTTCTGTGTGAGTGGGTGAATTTTTGTGAAGAAGATGCTCTACTGTGAATTAAGTTTGTATCTTGGGTTCTATTTAAAATTTGAATTTAAATTCTTGTATGTAGAATCATCCTTACTTTTACTGACTTTGGTTGGAACAACTTGATATCAGGCTGGTTGTTCCTGTTTTTGTGAGGGGTAGATAAAAAGAAGTGGTAAAAATCTCTTATGTTTTGTTCTTGTGGTAGATTAATGCCTTTGGCATTATTATGAGCAAAGCAAGCTCTCTGTCAGCAGTGAGTGTTCTTGAAAATACTACAAACTATAATGTATAAAATTATTACAAAGAATATTAGACGTTTGCAGAGTGGCTACTTAAGTGCCATTTATTCTTCTTTACTTGTAGAGACAAAATGAAATTTTCCATTCCTGGAATTTGAAACAGTGGTTCCCTAAGTCATGAATAAGTTATGGTGACTCTGTGTACAGAGACAGCTATGAACTAATCAGAAGTATCAGCTCTCTGATGATTTCTTGGTAACTGTGGAAGTGGCTAAGAAAAAAAAGATAGTTTGAAATTATTTGCATTGGAATAAAATCAGAGCAAGCTCATGAGAAGCCTGTCTTTTTTAGAATAGGGTTTAGAGGCTCACTGTGACATGCCAAAATACAGATCTGTTTATTGTGGGGGAAGAAGGAACTCCCTTGCACATCAGTGTGCTGGCTGACTGCAAACAGCAGTTTCAGAGGAAGTAGGTACAGTTGAGAAACTGATGACATCCTTCATTTGACTATTATGTTTTGTAAGGCTTCTTGCAAGGTGAATAGCCAGAAAAGATAATTGAATTTTTATGAGCAGCTGTGGCTCAGCGTTGTCTTTCTCATTGTGAGCAGAAACATAGCAAGCTACAAAGATGTGTTTTAGCCTTTGCATAGTGAAAGTGGCATACAGTGAGTAATAGAGGATTGTGAATCTTGCACTTATTCATGAACAGAGTTCGAATGCTTAAATCTTTTAGGAGTGAAAGAAATGTCCCTGTAGTGAGGAATATCTCTTTGAAAAGATGTTTTGTTGTTGAAGAAGTTCTCTTTCAGATGTAAGCCCCTTGTTGAGGTAGTTCTCTTTCAAATGTGAAGCCCTGAAGTTCCCTGTTTCTCACTGTCTGGGCATGCTTCCTTATTATCTACTTGTAGCTTTCCTGACCAGAGAAGGAGGAAATCTACAAAGCTCTCTAGTTAGCTAGAGTCATGTTCTGAGTTTTGGTAACAGTTGAGATAAGGAGAGGGATGTTCACCGCTTCCTTAATGCAAGCGAAGTGACGGTGTGAGGGGCATTTTGAACTGTAGCACTTGAATGTGGGATGAAGGAGTTTCCAGCTTGTGGAGACATGAACTGTACTGGATCAAGAAAGCCTAGTAAACTTCACCTCAAGATGCTTGAAGAAAGTCTAAATCTATCCCTGAATACTAATTACTGGTTATCTTTGGACACAGTAGAGCACTGGCTGGATACCAGATCAGTGGTAGTTGATGGCTGTCAAAAGCAAATGGTGCACAGTTTATTTCTGGATGTACTCTCTCTCTTTTTCTAGTTACAGCTAATGGTGGGAAATACTCTGGTTTTTTACTAATTATCTATAAGAGAAGGAAGTTGTTGATAAAATTACAGACAATTTGAAGCTGGAAAGATCTTCAAAAGTACTGGAGGACCAAATTATTTCAAAATACTCTTGTGAAATGCAGAAAATGGTTAAGAATATTTGATGGAAATATGTGCAAGATAGTGTGCTTAGAGAGTTATGTCACTGGAATGAATAAGCAACAGTTGCATTTGTAGTAAGAAGTGCCAGAAATGTCGAGATTAAACTTCAGGATGAAGGCCTTTCAAATGAAGGGATACAAAGTGTTAGAATGAGATTGTGTTTGGTTATTGAATCAATTTTGCCGGTCATCAAGGACTGGTTTGGCATATATATGTCGTGCAGAACGGCTCTGGTGTTTATCCAGATCTGAATAGAATGGTTTTTATGGTATTATGAAGTTTCTCCTGGTGCTCTTTAGTCATGTTTTTTAGTAATTAAAGATACTAGAGACTCTATGTAACCCTCAGTGACAGTGCTCTTGTGAGAAGGCTTTAGAATGGATGGGGTGAAAAATGTTTCTTCTAGTAAAAAGGATTCTTTACCTTGTGTGAAAAGCACTCTCATACTCTCTGCTGCCCTCCAGCATCGGTGACAAGCTCAGGCACTCGCTGCAGCTGGAGACCTGGACAGCTGCATGTTAGTGTGTGAGGTCAGCGTGAGTCATCTCATTCCTTCTGACAATGGCTTTTGACTGAGTAGACACCATAGTTAGGCTTTCTCTAGTTTGATGGGTGATGACTCAGATTTTATTAGATACTCCAGTCAGAATTCTTGGGAGTGGTCTGCATTGCATTCATACCAGTTTGACCCCAGGTTTCCCTTAGCAGAGTCTCAGATGTCTCATTCTCTGCTTTATTCACGGTGCAGTAACACAGAAACAGCTTGAGCTGGTGTCTCCGAGGAGTGACCACCAACAAAGGAACCCCTGAGCTTTTATGCCTTCACAGTCCAAGCACGGGAAAGGCTTAGCTCTTCCTCCTGAGTCTTCAGCTCCTGCTGTGTCTCTGTGTCTGGTCACAATGAAAGTCTGGCCACAGTCTTCAGGGTATTCATTTGAGGTTCTGCACCATCAGTAGCGTGAGAGAAAACATACCTCGGACAGGACGGAGTTCATTCTGACTGTTTCTTCTTGTGGGATTTAAAATACAGAATTCCATGGTGCCTCTCTGGTTTGGAGAACTATCTTCTAGATTTATATGCTGAATGGTTCATTGGTCAAAACATACATGTTTGCATTACAAATATGAGAGTGTCATTACAACTTGGACTTGCATTTTGTTCTGAGGTCAAATGGGTGGTCACAGCCATATTACTGTCATGTTACTGGCTCTGCTCCTCTGTGTCTGGCTGGCTGCTGTAATTCCTGTCCTATGGTTTTTCTCATGTGCTGTGCAGGCACTGAAAACTGTCATAGTTCTATAACCACTATGTATATTAGTGTAGAATATTGGTAAATAAGTGTATAACTCTTGTTTTAATAAGAAAGCTCAGCTATAACTAAGAGGAAATTAGTACTTTAATTTGTATTTCAGCATTGGCTGATGTTAATTTTCAAGGATGCTTTATTGTGTATGCTGAAGACATGAAGTGTAGTTGGCTATATTTATGTTGGAAGATTTCATACAAGATGAATAGCCTAAAACCATTCTAAAGATATCTCTGCTGTAATAAGCACTTATTGCTGTTGATAGAAACTCTGTCCCCAGGAGGAGATTATAGCTCTAAATTTCAGAACTTAAGTTGTTATACCACCCAGTACTGAGAATGACTTACCCTACCTAAACCTTTTAAAGCTTTTGTTAACGATGGAGAAATTATGTTTGGTGCTAGCTTCCTGTACATTGTAAATTGCTTCCATGTATCAGTGTTTCTTGAATTTTCCAGGCTGCAGCAGTCAAAAATCAGGTTTGCTCTGACATTTTAATGCCTATAAATGAGTTTTATCTTTGCAAAAACTTTTTTTTTTAAATTATTATTATTATTCCTGAGCATCAGCTTTGCTTTCTCAGGTTGCTTTCAGCTTTCAAACTACATTAATTTCATTGTGAGACCAATGATACACCACAGTGCAAATGATACGCACACACACAAGTTGAAGCAGCAGTTCTCTTACACGTTGGCTTAAATGTGGGTTGGCTGGACTCTTACTTGTTTTGGTTGTGGAGCTGGTGAAGATAACATCCTATATTAAGTTAGTCACTTTGTGCATTGGATCAACAGAGCTTGTGGATTTAATTAGTCTTGGGTTAATTTTGGAGCATTTCAAGTTCAGTGGATAAACAGAGAAGGAGAAATAAACAAAACAAACCTTATGCAAATAATGGTGGGTTTATACTATTCAGCCTGGTGTTGGATGATGAGAAAGGACTGGAGTGATTATGCTTTACTTACGCAAGGAGATTAGTGTTTCGGCACCCAAGACAGATTTAATTTAGATTAAAAAAATACTTTGAGATCAAAGTCTACCGAATAATTGAGAAGGTGATATACTTACTTCACAATGTAAAATGACTTATGTGTAAGAGCTGTAATTAATATAATCAATTCTTACTCCTGTTGTTACCAAGTTGTAAGTATCATCTGTAATCTGAAATTGATTTTTGGCTATGCTTCTCATTTAGATGTCAGTGTGGAAAAGTGAGAGTGGTGGAGGCAGTTTCTTGCGCAGCTCTTACATCAATTAGCTTTCATGGCAGTATAACTTTTGTCTTCAGCTACCTTTTCCCCTTGATTTTAATATTTTAATAGAGTTAACTGTAAGTGTGAAACCTTTACACATATGTAAGGTATAAATCAAGGGGTAATAATTCCTCACTGTTATGAACAAAACTGACTATTTATAAAACTAGTGTTGTAGACTTTAGTTTTATTGTAGATAGAGCAATGTGTGTGTAAAATGAATTATTGTTGATAATTGTAGGACTCTAATGCTACAAATGAAAAGCCAAGGTAGTTAATGCACAGAAGTCATAGCTTCTTATAGTTAATTGCATGACTACAATTAAAATGTTAAACATCTGTTTAAAAATTACTGTCATTTATGAATGTGAATCTCAAAACTATTCTGAATAATCATTATGATCTTAGTGTAGAGAACAAATAAAACAGTTTTTAGGCTGACTCTGTTTAGAATACTATAAATACTTAGAGCAATTCTTTCTTTGTAATCTGCCTATCTATATGATTGCCTGGGTTGAAGTCTTTAGTCTTACACTAAAATACACTTTCAAGGCAATTTTTTGTTGGCAGGTGTACTGGGTTTGCTTGCTGGTTTTGGTAGCAGGGGTGTGGATGCAGGAGTGGTTTCTGTGAGTGGGCTGCTGGAAGCTTCCTCCATGTCCAGCAGAGTCAATCCCTGGTGGCTTCAAAGACAGACATGCTGGTGTCCAAGGCTGGGCCAATCAGAGATGGTGGTAACACTCTTGTGGTAACAGATTGAAGAAGAAAGAAAAACAAAAGTTGTGGCACAGTTTTAACTGAGGCCAGAGAAGAGTGGAGAGAGAACGTGTGAGAGGAACGACTCTGCAGACACCAGGGTCAGTGGAGAAGAAGGAAGACGACATCCTCCAGGTGCCAGAGCTGAGATTCCCCTGGACCCTGTGGTGCAAACAACGGTGAGGCAGCTGTGCCCCTGCAGCCCTGGAACCCCTGCCCCATGGAGGTCCATGAGGATGCAGAGATCCACCCACAGCCTGTGGAGGAGACCCACATTAGAGCAGGTGGATGCCTAGAGGAGGCTGTGACTCCATGGAAGACCTGTGGAGAGAGGGCCCCTGCTCCCAAGCTGGAGCAGCCTGTCTATGAAGGACTGCACCCCGTGGAAGAGTGACCCACGCTGCAGCAGTTTTGGGAGGACTGTTGTCCTTGGGATGGACTCACACTGCAGCAGGTCACAGAGAGCTGTTGCTCGTGAGATGGAGTCACATCAGCAAAGTTCTCAGTGAACTGTCTCCCGTGGGAGGGACCCCACGGTGCAGCAGGGGAAGGACTCCTCTCCCTGAGCAGTGGGAGAAGCCTCAGGTGCTGAATTGACCATAACCCCCATTCGCTGTCTCTCTGTGCTGCTGGGGTAGGAGGTAGAGCTGGAAGGAGGGAGGGGTGGCAGGAAGGTGTTTTTGAGGGCTCATTTTACTTGTCATTATCCTGCTCTGATTTTGTCACTAATAAACTCTCTTCATATCTCTAAGTTGAGCCTGTTTTGCCCATGACAGGATTTGGTGAGGGATCTCTCCCAGTCCTTATCTCAACCCATGAACCTTTGGTTAAAATTTCTTTCCTCTGTCCAGCTGCAGAAGAGAGTAAGTGAGTGGCTTTGGTGCGTGCCTGACCTCCAGCCAGCATCAGCACCCATGACAGCAGGCCAAAATACCCTTGTATTCAAAATGAATCCAAACTTGGATGATAACTTTAGAAACCTTTCTAAGTTTTTTTTTCTTCAAAATAGTGTTCTTTGTCTTCAATTTGTGTATGCTAGTTTGCTCACTTCATGAATGACATTCTCTTCTTCCATTTCTGAAATGCCATCCCGTGAGACAAGCAGTCTTTCAGGCTGTTTGCAGCCAGTTTTTCCTTGAATGGCAGGTTTGATAGGATATCCTGTCACTTAACATAAATTATTAAATAGAAGTCACTGTAGATGACATAGATGAACAACATTTGTACTTATATCTGCATTTTACTTGCTGCAACTGATTTCTCTGCTCATAGTTACTCTTGGAGATGCTGTTACATACAATTAGTCTGCTGCAGTGCAGGCTTTTTTGCAAAATCTGTAAATTTGCCAGAATTGAGACTGTTTTCCAATTCAGATAAAATATGAAGTGCATTAGCCACACCCATTCCTCTAGCATCAAGTTTCTGTTGTTAGGACTTTTTTTCCTCTGATTTAGATGGAAAAATTGTATCTTTCTTGTAGCGTTTCTTCCAATTCTCGAACTGTATTCCTGCTGTCACAGCTGGAGAAGATCAATTTGGACTCTGTAGTAGGAGCATCAGACAATGCCAGATGTGTTACCTCAAAGATCCTTCATCTGGTTCAGAGTCAAGGTAATTATCTAAGCTTTGTGGTTTTAGTAGTTTCCCTTTTGACCCTTCCTTCCTGTGTTTCCCTTGCTGGACTTAAGTTTTTGTTTAATGGACTAGATTATCCATCTGTTTTTGTCACCGATTGTTGAAAGCATCTGTTTAAAACTATGTTTAATGGATCTACTATAGTATTGATGGTGCTGAATCCCTTTTGTATTATCAGATAGCTGTAATCTAAGTAATAATTAACTTAATCTGTATATGTGTCTGCGTGTGTGTATATATATATATGTAAAGTAGAAGTACCTAGAAAGGAGCTTTCTTACCGATATTTTTCTTTGCAGTTTTCTTTCTAGGCCATCACAAGATTGTTGAACAATTGAAAACAAAAATTAGTTTTAAAATTGCTTAAGTCTTTGATTTAGTTTTATATGCATATATGCAGTTTTTAGTAGGTTTTATTATTTGCGGTGCGGATTTTCTCGTCAATTTGTAGATGATAACGTATTTTTTTTCTGCAAGCCAGTATTGGTCTTTTTCTCACTGACAGAAAAAACCAGGAAGGAGATGACTTCTAAGGGCTCCACTGGAATAGAAGTTATCCTGTCAACCCTAGAGGTAAAATCTTTTAATTTTTGTAGTTATGGGTTAATAGCAGTTTTGCATTTTATCATCATGAAATGTATATATTTATTAGTATATTTGTATTATGAAATATGTTGTTATCCTATGGTATCTTCAAAACTTGTGTTGGTCTGTAATGAATAGATTTAAGTAATCTACTTATGAATTACTCTACCTTATATTTAGATATTCTAAGAAATTGCTTGTCACCTATCAGTTCTAATTGATGTGCCATGCTGCAAAGTTTATTTTAATTGGTTTTGTTGGTTAATTTGGGCTGCATAGTGGGATAGTTAGCTGGGTGGTTACATCTTGAGTTCTGCTTGATTTTGTGGTGGCAATTCCTCCTAGCTTTAACCATCTAAACCATTGTATTAAACTGCTATATTAAACACAGATCTCTCTTTTTTTATTGTAGAATACAAAAGATCATCAAACTATTCTAAATATATTGAATATTCTCATTGAGGTAGTCTCAGCTGGTAAGTTCTTATTAAGGAATAATATATGATTATATTTATGCATACTTTTTCAGATTTTTTTTTGTTTTGGCTAGTTATTTTTATTGTTGTTGATATTTTTGTAAATTGTCATTATTTTGGCTTTGTTTGTTGTTATTTGCTGAAGCAAATTTGTATGCAAAATTAAAAGAGTGTAAACACTGAAGTTACCTTTCTAATAATCCTACACAACAATTTATGTTGCTATAGGTCTAAGTCCAGCATGTCCTTGCATAGTGCAGTCACATTTAAAGAAAATATTGCTTTTTAAGGACTAACTTCATGATAGCTGTATCTTAGGTGTTTAATTGTTCTTTGGCTTTAGACATACCAGTTCAATTTTAATTCCTAGGTGGTGGTCGGAGGGCAAGTGTCATAGTCACCAAAGGAGGGACACAGATCTTGTTACAGCTGCTTTTGAGTGCCAGCAAAGATTCTCCACCAAATGAAGAACTAATGGTGCTTCTTCATACTCTTCTTGCAAAAATTGGTCCAAAAGGTGATATTATGGCTTAAGAATTATTGTTTTATAAGTGAAACTTAATGAAAACTTTTTTTCTGTTACTGTGTATGCATCCACATACTCAGAACTGGTAGAGAAGAAAAAAAAGGAGGAGTAAATCAGGGGGGAGGAAAGAATGGTGAAAAGTAGATAAATAGTGATCAGTAGGAGGAATTCAGTCATTTAACTTCTGTATTTTTAATAATAATTTCAAAATTAGTGTGACTGGTCTTGTATTTCTTTGATGTCAGACAAGAAGATTGGCATGAAAGCAAGAATAAATGGTGCCCTAAACATATCATTGAATTTAGTGAAGCAGAATTTGCATAATCTCAGGCTAGTATTGCCATGTCTTCAAGTATTAAGAGTTTATTCGACCAATTGTAAGTATTGCAGAAAATTATTTTCTTTCTTGTGTGAATAAAGCTTTTTATCTAGATAACGTTAAATACCAACTCTGAGTGCTTGTTTAATGTTAGTGATTTAAACTACTTTTTTTCTGAGAATTTTTTTTATATCCTCAAAATGCTTAAAATCTAGAAAAATATTTTTTTAACCAGTGCTACTGGATATGTGGAATTTTGAGCCATCTAATTTGCATAAATGCTGTTGTTTAACGCTCTAAGCCAGAAATGGTGACATTTTGCTTGCAGAAGCACTTAGAGTTAAGTAATTATTCTCTTTATTATTCATTCTCATGTTTTTTGGTTCTGATATTTTATTTATTTCTTTATTACCAATTTAAAATTTGGTTCACACAGAAAATATTTTAATTTAACCTAATTATTTCTTAATCTAACCCTTTCCTTACTCCTTCTGTTCAAGAGCTCCACTCTCCGCTATTGGACTAATATTCTTCCACAAGAGCCTAATTGTTTGGGCAGGCAGTAGGAAGTGATGAGAATAGCGTGGTTCTTGCTGTATCTCTACTGTCAGTTAGATGCTCTTAATTTTTTTCATTTGAGCTCGAAATGGTTGTTAAATCCTCTTATTTAAGTGCAAGAAATTGAAAATGTAGCTGTGTTCCCCCCCCAGAGTTGATTTGATGATCTGTAAGATTATGTTTTCAGGTCATTCACATGAGCAGCTATAATTCACAAAGCCCTAATACTTTAAAAATGTGGAAGCTTTATTTTTGTTGAGCTGTCTGATAATGAGGTAAAATGCTTCTAAACTGAAAAGTTTAATACAGGTAGTTATATTAGTTACATGGCTTACCTGAAAACTTCCTTCATCCTGAAAATGGGACTGAGTCTCTAATTTGGCTTCTTCTTAGATCAGTTCTATTTTTCTGTATTCCTCACTCCTTATAAACAGAAAAAGTAGTAGTTCGTAACATTCTGATGAGTTGTACTTCTTAGAGTTTTTGTACAGTTACTGTTAGAATAAGTCCTGACTTTGATTCTGGTATGATGCTGCTAATGATGATGAAGTTGCCACTTGGGTTCATGTATTAAATTCTACACTAATAACAGCATTTATTGTATTGAAGTACATTCTTAGCTGGTCTCTTCCTACGTTGTTAGGAGTACGTGTTGCTAAACTCAGTCAGCAATGGAATTTCTGTGCCTGTTTCAGGAGTTTGTATTTTCAGTTGCCTGTTGGGCTTCAAACCTGTGCTTTGAGCACGTATTTCTCTAACATAGGTCTTAGCATAGTCTCTTTTCATTTGCTCCCTTTCAAATAGATTATTTTTATAATTTTTTTTTCTGAGAACTTATAATCATAACATGTCACTCAGGAGAGCTATACCAATTGGCATTTTAAAATTTTGTAGCAGACTCTTGGTATTCCAATCCTATTGAATATACCTGTTTGTCCAAACACTGAAGGATAGTAGCAAGTCATAGAACCTATTAGACTTGAAATTTTAGAAAACCTGCTGTTCCAATAAACTGTGGATTTCTATAAAGAAAATTCTTTTTGTGTTGTATCTTAGTAACAAAGAAAGCAGAAGCCTGCATTGGAAGCAGTACATGATTTTATTTATAAAGTAATAATTAAGTTTTCTTCTTTTCTAAGTTTTATCAGAATTGGATTGTCATGCTAATTATGTGCAGAGTAGTGTCTACTTGTCACTGTATGTTGTAAAGGACAAAAATGTCTACCATTTCTTGTACTTCTAAATTAACTTGTGTGAGTTTTAGTTTTGACTTTTTTCTTTTGTCTTTCGTACTACATTATCTTGAAATGGATTGCTTTTAACTTCCAGCTGTAAATGCAGTGTCTCTGGGAAAGAATGGAGTAGTAGAACTGCTGTTTAAGATCATTGGCCCTTTTAGTAAAAAGAACACTAGCCTTATGAAGTAAGTAAGGTTTCTTTAATATACTATGTGGTAAAACCTGGTATATTTTTTCAACACTTACTTGTAAATGAAAAATAATATTGGAGAAATCAAATGCAATTAATATTTGAAGGTTAAAGTGAAGGGAGATGGGAAAGAGTACCACAAATATGACAGATTTTAATTTTCCCCAGTCGAGTAACACAAGATACTGGAATATCTAGTTGCAGTACTGGTAAAATAATATACCTTTTTTTCCTTTTGTGTCTTAATATTCCTGCATGGCAACTGTACAGTGGTTAACCCCAAACCGTAACAAACGGAACAAGTCAATCCCATCATTTTTCAGTTTGTTTCTGCAGCACCAAGCCTGACAGTTCAAGTTCAAGGGCATTTGGACAATGCTTTCAGGCACATGGTGTGACTCTTAGGGATGGTGCTGTGCAGGGCCAGGAGTTGGGCTCGATGATCCTTGTGTGTCCCTTTCCCATATTCTGTGATCTGCTTTGTGCTTTTAGTGTGACCCTGTCTCTTTTATTTGGTAATAGAATTTTTTTTCCTGTTTTTCTTCAAAGTAAATAGACAACCAAAGCAAGATCATAAAATACGGAATAGGAAGCCCCAACACTATCCGTATAGTGAGCTATTGTGTTAAAAAAATTAAAATTCACCATGTAGCTGAAAGTGGTGACTTTAGATTCCCACTCTGGTGGTGGTTGGTAGATTTTAGGGTTTTTTGTTTGGTTGGGGTTTTTTTTGATTAGGGTTGGGTTTTTTGGGTGAATTTAGGGTAAAAAAAACAGCTGAGTGGATGTAACTGAAGATAATCCTTTCTTTATATACTCCACCTTTTGAAGTACATACCTGTGGAAAGCTAATTTTTTCATCTGGTTAGCAAAGTAATAATCTCATATTGTGCATATTCTAATTTAGTTACAAAAGAAATAGTGTTATGTGATCAAAATCTGGTATTTGTGGTCACAGGAGTAGTGTGTCCTGCTCCTTTAAGGCACAGCTAAAATTCCACATATGAACGTACTATTCTATGATGTGACTAATTGTGATATCCTTGTTTATGGTCTAAGATCAGATGCATCAAGTCCATCTTCACAAAGTGGGGAAAAATAAGTATATACATTTTGTAGTTGCACAGTTGAATTGCGAGAAGATCTTTTGGTAAAAGAAAACTCTCACGCTGACCATCTTGTGTTGTAGTACAGATTGATGGGCATTGCTTCTCAATATATTAATATACTGCTGGTATTGACCTACAGTTTTCTAAAATACTGTGTGGAAGTACTTGTTCTGCTGATAACAAAGACATGAATTTCAGAATATCACAACCAGTGAGTGTTGGTCATAAATGTTACATTGTCACAGTGTTTTTGCAAAAGCTGGAAGTTCATATAGACATTGCTTTGATATTTTTAAGTTTTGTCATCAGACTTCAGATATAGCAGAGATACACAATCTTCTGGTAAAGTAAAATATACAAGTGAAGTCTGTGCTACAGTGCATCCAGGAAAACATGAGGTTAGACTCTTTGTAAGTCTGTTAGCAGTAAATATTTTGTATAGTTTTACAGTGTTGTAGATTAAGCTTACTGGTTGGTTGCTGTTTTGACTTTTCTTGTTATGTTGACAGGGTTGCTTTAGACACACTTGCTGCATTGCTAAAATCAAGTAAGTGTTTGACTACAAGAAACTGTCTACTTGAGCTATATATGGGGGTGTGTGTATGTATATTGACAGAGTAAAACTAAACATGAGGTCGGTGGCCAAAACGAAAATAAGGCTAGGAAGCCTAGAAATAAGTTTCATCTGCAGTCTCTGGTGCTTTATTTATGTTGTATATACATGTATGTTTAATAACTGGTTACTGTTTCATCAGTTATGCAGCAGAAAGGCTGCACTGCTTCTGCAGAACTGATCTGGATCCAAGGTGGAGAAATACCTTTTTGCATTCACTCACCTCAGCCCTTCAGTAATGGATGTCTATAGCTTAATTCCTGTGCCTCTTTTTTACTCACACATCTGAAAATATCTGTTTGATTGCTAGGGAGAATACAGGTATTCTTCAGTACCTTCCTGAGTAATTAGGACTTGGGTCCTAATAACAAGTCTGTCAGTGATGCTTGTGAAGTGGAGTTAAGGGTAACAAAACCAATGGTGTGTTTCCAGACATGGACTGTCTCAGCCAGCAGCAATTGATCCTAACAAATGTCATCTTTGCATTGTAACTAACAAGGAATTAAAAACTCATTTTCTCCAAATAGTTGTGTTAAAGTGAAAGCATTCTTAGGAGTTTTAGTGGTGTTGGATAAGAATTGAGGTGTGACTAGTTTTGCAGAAAACCTTTTCACACAAATGGTGGGAAATTTCTGTACCGACTATCACAGGGTGCTGAGTTTATTCGTGTTTATTCAGTGTAATACCTTGGTCTTACAGGTTTGTGTATTCATGAATTTTGCAATTTCTTCTTGGGAAGTTTAGGGAAAGAAATATTTCCAAATAATTGTCACTATTCTCTTCTGTAAATTGGCAGTTAAACCTTAACATTGGGGAGGAAAACAAAGTGTTTAAAAGGTGTGTCTTTAAAACAGGAGGTCTTGTGCATTTATGTAGGGAGGTCTTCTCCTGGGTGGTTTTGACTTGTAACTTCATACACTTTATATAAGTAAATGTTTTCATAACGACATTAATCTATGATCTAATGTATTCCAGTTATCATACTGATTACCCAGTATTTGGGGTAGAAGTATTTTCAGGTTATGAAAATTGAGTGATAGCTGTAAAACGTATGGATTGCAAGTGAAAAGAAGTTTATTTCTAATCTTGTATCTGCACAATGTGTGTGGATAGTGATAGAAACACTTTGTAGAAACACTTTTGTTTTTTAATTTACTGGATGACATCGTCCTACAATTTTCTTTTAAGTGCAATGCATGCTGTTCTTCTAGTAAACCATGAAAATTACACAAAATGTTCTAAGAATGAAATTTAGACAGCTGGTCTCAGTTATTCAGGTAACAGAAAGTTACCTTTCTGTTTAGGTTGACGTAAAACTCTGCTGAGGGTGGCTAAAATGCTACTCAAACTGAAACAATTCAGTTACTTGGATAAAAAGAGTAATTTAAACATTGGAAGTAATATTTGAAAGTAATATTGAAGTCACTGGGCAATTTTAATTTTCTTTCCTGATTTTTTTTGCAAAGAAACAAATGCCAGGAGAGCAGTAGACAGAGGATATGTGCAGGTGCTTTTAACGATTTATGTTGATTGGCACGGTCACGATAGTCGACACAGATACATGCTGATACGTAAAGGAGTGTTACAGTGCATTAAAAGTGTTACAAACATCAAACTGGGAAGAAAAGCATTTATTGATGCCAATGGGATGAAAATTCTTTACAACACTTCACAGGTAAGTTTATCTTGGTTGGTTTTTTTAATGTTGTTGTTTTTGCCTCTTTGGCTATGACTTAAAGTTTGTCATATTTCTTTTATGAGATTCATGGTCATTCCTGGTTATTGGTGTAAGGATTATATTCTGTACCAGACTGAAACAATGAAAGAGTACAGAATTAAATTTGTATTTGCTGTTATTTTGCTGTGGCTGTCTCTGGGAGGGGCAGTTGAACCTAGTTTTAAAAAAGAGGGCGTGAAAATGTCTTTTCATTTTGAAGTTTGGATTTTTAAAAAATGTGAATTTGAGTTGGTAGAAGTTTTTCTGTCTTTCAAAGAATACATGAACCAATTTTTTTGTAAATGTAGTTTGACTTTTAGTTTGAGAAATACTTTTGTTTTCTTTTTTCTCCTGTTAACAGGACTGCCTTGCAGTAAGAACTCTTGATCCTCTCGTCAATACATCCAGCCTAATAATGAGAAAATGTTTTCCCAAAAATCGTCTTCCTTTACCAACAATTAAAAGTGCTTTCCATTTCCAACTCCCAGTTATTCCTGCCAGTGGTCCTGTGGCTCAGCTGTACAATTTGCCTCCTGATGGTACAGTGATTTTGTAGTACTTTGTCTTTGAATATGTCTAATGTCGCTTTATGGAAAGTGGAATCAATTTCATTTATTTGTGTTCTCCCCTAAAAGGACTCTGACACTCTTCTCACCCAGCAAAGGGTCTGTGACTATTGTTGAGGAGCACCAATTTCTAATGTTAAGTTTAAAGTGATAGAAATTTTGTCCAGACACATGTGGCTATAAAATAAAAGGGAAAACGAGGACTAAAAGGTGATGTTCACCAAACTCCGAGGTGTAAAGAACAGTCTGTTTACAAACTGAAATGGTCCCTCCTTTCAACTCATGTAGTGTATACATTCTCTTGTGTGAAATGTGTTGTAGTGCTGTCTTACAGGAACATGTATTCCTTCCTTTCTTTCTGTTACTCTGATAAGTCAGGATGTGGTGGATTTAGATTAATGTGTGCCATTTGAAGCACTGGCTTTTTTATGTTATTGTGATTATTCCTTCAGTTGCATGATGAGAAAGTAGAGCTGCTTTCTTGGACTGTTGCAGTCTCTTAGGAAACACTGTACTGCAGAGTATTTGTATGGTTCTCTGTAGGAGATCAGTTCTTTGTAGGAGATCAGTTCATCCCATTGTGAACACCTTTTATTATTTTCAGATAATTAATACATATTCAGGTATGGTGAAACAGCTTCAGACCAGGTAGGCAACTAATGAAGTTGCTGTCAGAAAGTTACTCTAAAATGAGCAGGCAAAGTCAGGTTATTAATATCTTTTATTCACAAAATCTCCTGAAACAAAATGTGATCACAGTCTGAAAAAATAAGATATCCTAGTGGGGTTTATGTGGGTCAGACTCCAGGAATGCAAAGTTTTTTATATTTTGTCTTCAAAGCAGAAAATCGATTTAGAAGTATGTTTCAAAATCCACAGAAATCAAATCTCTGCTTAGTACTGTAGATTGGCACTATAATACCTGTTTAGAAAGTTCGTAGTTTGCTGAAGTAAACTAATGATATGTTTTTTTAATAGGTTTGTTATCTGCTATAAAAAGAAGTGAAAAATCTAAGGAAGTAGGATACCTAGTGCTTTAAAAATTCTGTATTAAAATACATGTGGAATGTGAGGGGTGGGTAGAAATCTGGGTGTATTAAAAGTATAATCTTGTATAGTCAGTACTGTAAAAGCAGTACATGTAGTCACTCTGAGTACACAAGAAAATCAGCATGATTTATAAACCTCTGAGTGAGCCTTTTATTGACAAGCAGCAAATTTCCTGCATGGAAAACATTATGAGAAAACCTAACAAAAGCCCGTAGCACTAGTTTACTAGTTGGTTTTCACATTTTTTTCAAGGAGTAAGTGAAAAAGAAAATAAATCCAAAATGAAGAAAATCTTCTTTGAGCATGTGTAATTGGATTAAATGTATAATCTGCTTACCAAACTTTTTTGTATTGTAGTGGATGATGTAGTAGATGAAAGTGATGATAATGATGATGCTGAAACTGAATCAGAAATTGAAGCTGAAAATGATGATGACAAGGACCAACATTTTAAGGTTGGTAGAGACAAAATTAATAGGCAAAAGTAAGGTATAGCAATTTTTTATGTAAGTTGCTTGAATCATGTAAATAAATGCATTTTAAGTGTTAGAAGAAGTTTGAAGAGGTTTTCAAGGCAATTTCTCAAATTAAAAAATTTAAAAAGCTTCTGAAACTTAAAGAAGGTGGGTGCTACTTGAAAATATCAACCATTCTTGTTCAGATTGCTTCAGGATTTTTATCAAAATTGGTTTGCTTCGCACTTGAAGTATCTGGAGTGCAGTGGAACAGAACTACAGACTCCTTTAGCAGTGTTCTGTTCCCAACTTGCATTTCTCTCAGGCCTCTTTTCTTACATAAACTGCTCTATATGTAGGAGCTGCTGTAACTTTTTCCAGCATTCTGGACTAGGATTGACTAGATCAGTGTTTTTGCAAGGTAACTGAAGTTCAGCCAACTGTAGAGGTAGACACCATACCTCTCACTGTTGTACCACTTTGGGAAGGTATTCTTCTGTTCTCCAGCTACCAGCTGGGACATGGATGGATATTTGGTCGGAACTGCCTTATTCTCTATTTTTATGTTACACGTACTTAAGAGTTAATCGAATTGTCTGTCCATGAGCTGGAAAAACATTTTTTATTCGAGGGTCTCATGAGCCCTGGTGGAGGGAGTATCTTCCATAGAAGCAGTATTGCATTGTCACTGCAATCAGATGAAGTCTCCACATTCCAGATTCCAGTAGTGGGAATATGCACATATTTCATGTAAAGTCTGATATCTGTGTGTAATAAGTTTGGATGAAAGCAAGAAAACTGAGTTGGTTATAATATTTCTGTTGAAATGGCAGCATAGGCATACTAATAATACTCAGCAGTTTAAATCTTCATGGTGAAAGCTGCAGTTCAGCTAATTTTAAAATAGGGGTATTTGTCTTTCAAAGCATGCCTGTGTCTGGAGTAAAGGTGAATGTTTCAGATTAATGTTTTAGAAGTTCATTAATTTTGGATGCAAGATTAATTTGTTCTGGTGATCTTTCAGAATGATGATATTGAGACTGATATTAATAAACTGAAACCTAGACAGGAATTGGGAAGATCCATAGAAGAACTGAAAATGTATGAGCAATTTTTCCCAGAACTTTCAGAAAACTTTCAGGTAAAGTATATGATTCTCAGAATATTTCTGGCCGTGTCAGGTTGACTCTGGAATATACTTTGATGCTCTTTTTTGGGTGGATAGTTCCTCTAGCCAAGAGCCATGGGTTTGCAGTTCTGGACCTACATATGGGAGTACTGTATCCTAGGTTATTTATTTTCTGGTATCTGATTACTGCACACAGCAGAAAGTAAAATAGTGAAGAAGGACATGAGATTTCTGAGAGCATTTCACTGTATTAGGCATCTCCTTCAATGCTGTGCACCTGCTTAAAATAGGTGGGTAAAATATCTGGGCAATTGCATTGACTTTATTATTCATGAACTGCTTGTTTATTGCTTTAAGGCCTTCTTGTAAAAGATGAAACTTCATTGCTCTGATGGTTTATAACATAGCTGTCACCTTTTAAATTACATTTGAAACAAGGAAGGAGAAATGTTTCTAATATACATGAGACTTGGGAACTGTTTACTTTTTTTTTACTAATTTAAAAAATTTTTTTTTCTCCTTTGTTTTTTAAGGAATGGGACTTAGTTTCCAAGGAACCAAAAGCTTTTGTGCCTGATGCAAATTTGAGTGGACCTATTGTTGTCCCTACAGCCAGTGAGGAGCACTCTGCTGAAGCAAATCCGTCAACAAAAGGAGTTGCTTTGAAGGACAGCAATCCTTTATTGACAGAAGAATACAATAGAAGGCCAGTGTTTCTGGAACTACCAAAGAAAGATAGTATGAAAGACAGTAGTTTACATGAGCAAAATGATCAAAGAAGCATGCTTCCCTCATGCCAGTGTCTAAGCCAAGAAATTGTGAAAGGCTTGGACAGAATCAGTCTCCAGAACAGTGCAAAAAATGATCAGTATTACGATACAGGGTGTGCAGTAAAGAAGGAAAGCAAAGCTAGCCTTACCACACTTTCTTGTAGTAAACCCTCTGAGCATGTTTCACCCTGTGGAGGTAGCCTCTTTGAAGGATCATCTGTCCAGCTGGGAAAACTCTGCTGCACTGGAGTGGATTCAGAGGAGGAGGATTCCAGGTCTAGTTCATCAGGGGAACATGTCATGCTTGAAGTTTCTGATGTATCACCAGTTCATGACTGTGATCTTTATATTGAAATGATGAAGAACACAAAGTCTATTCCAGAATATTCAGAAGTGGCTTATCCAGATTATTTTGGCCATATTCCACCCCCATTTAAGGAACCTATTCTGGAAAGGCCATATGGGGTGCAGAGGTGAGCCACTCCTTTTTTGTTCTTTTCATTCCTTTGAGAAACAGTGTTTAGGATGAGATTAACCTGATGATCTCCAGAGGTCCCATCCAACCCTAACTATTCTGTCATTCTGTGATTCAGAAAGCCATGTTACACTGTCATCTTTGGCATCTAAAACTGTTTCCAATGAAGAGCAGTTTGAAGGTAGGTGAGTAGGCATTGAGCAGGGCAGACCCATAAAGAAGAACACAATCTGACTCTGTAATTGCTAATTCTGGAATTCAGCATCTAAATATGAAATTCAGTTTGTGTGCTGCCTTTCTACCTTCCCAGCATCTCCTGTGTAAATTTTGTAGTTTGCAGAATAACAAACCAACCTGCAAAACCGCACCATCGAACAAACCAAAAAATTCCACACCTGAATTCTCCTTTCAGGTCTTAGCAAAGGTAGGACAGTTAATAATTCAGAGATTCTTCAGCTTCTTTCTCTGCTGTGTTAAAAATCTATCTTTCAGGGAAACAAAGTGGAAAAAGTTAAAAAATTAATACACTAAAGTGTTTGGCTTTAGTGTTCACAGTATAAGAGAATTTAGAGGTAACAAATGCAGACCATGCAGTTTGTGTTAGGTCCTGCAGAATGGCATACAACAAACACACATCAACAAACCCTTTTATTTCTTCACTGAGAGATATTAGAAGATGATGAAGAGTGATGAGATTCTTAAGAATAATTTGCAGAAGTGGTATGAAGAGCTGGCTCATACACATAGTAAGTTATTGTAAAGACATGTGAGTACACTAGCAGAACGTGTACTAGTAGCTAGTAGCTATGAGACCTCCCCCCTTGCCTAATTATGAGATTGAATGCCTCCACCTTTATACTTGTGACTATAACCAACTTAATGAGTTTATTCGTATTTATATATAGATATTAAAATGATTAAGAGATTAAGCGTCTTTGGGTGCTTGAATTTAAATCCTTCAGCTGTTTCACACAAGTCATGAAAAAGTGATCTTTGTAGTGAAATGACAAGTGCTGAACCACTAATGACGTAAAGAATATATTGTTCAGTGTTGAAGGAGGAGAATCTTCCCTAGCAGGTTATTTATTAGATAGATTCAGCTGATTTAGAAGGGAGACCATCTTAAGAACTACATTGTAAGAAAATCTTGCAAATCCTTATGTATGTTTTTGTAGTAATTAATAATTCTGAATTTTCCTGAATAAAACTGAGTGAAGTCAGATAAATTTGTCATTCCAGTGCTCCTTGTTAGATATAAACCACTGGAAAAATAAACCTCATTTATTTTATACATAAGGCTGATTTCTAGACTACAAAGATCATTTTAGTTTATATTTAACTTCAAAATGTTTTATTTTTGTTTTATTTTTTATGTTGAAAGTAACTTTTTGAGGTCTTGTGTGAACAAGAATGAACTATCAGACAGTATTGCTAAACTTGAATCAAAAATCCTGCATCACATTTTGAAGGTGTACACTGTTATAAGAATTCAGTTTTCTGCAAATGTCTCAGTCTTGTTACTGCAATACAACAAACTTCTGAGAAAGGAACCTGTTTAAAAAGGGCTTAATCTTTTTACAATTTCATAGTTTATAGGAGAGTGTAAAAAATAGTTTGGTAGGGGATATGGAAAAGCTTTAAAGTCTTTTGCAAAGCTATGTCCAAACTCTTTTGATTTTCAGTGTGATTTATGTTCTCTGTGATGTAAACACTGCTCATTGAGTAGTGTTTTTTTAGTCTTATTTAGAAAACAAATGGTTGCTTTAACTCATCCATGTAATTTGAGAAAATATTTGTGGGGTCTAAGGTGTTACTTAATGGATTTTCTTCTTACTTTTATTCGAACAATGTGGGGTTTGTTTTTTTTTTTAATCTTGCAATGTGCCAGGAGATGAAGTGTTTTTGAATTTGTTCTTTTGAGTGCTTTTTCTTTCTCTTTTAAGTTTAGTAGCATGTAATTATCACCAAATGTCTCACCAATTTATTATTGTTTGGATACATGAAATTGATAATAGCTGAAGTGTTTTATACTACTCTATCTTTTTAGGAAGAAAATTATGATATAGTAAAATACCCTATAAATTTGGGTTAAAATACTACTTTCTTCTATTCCTTAAAAATTTAGTTGGGTTGGGATTTTTTTGTGTACCCTTTAGTATTTTCTAATCATCAAGATCCACAAAGGAATAACCTCTAAGCACAGGGCTCACATCAACAGTGTTGGTTCTAGATTTTTTTTCCCTTTAATTTTCTTGAAATAGCTTATCTTTGTTTTTTGGAACGTGAAAATGTCTGCTACTACTCTTCCTTCTCATGAGCATCTTGAATACTATTTCTTCTTTGCTTTCATCTGCACTGGTGATTATAATGGTATTTAAATGCCATTATTACTTGTAAAATACTTATGGATTCTCACTAATGGATTTTGTTTTGGCAAAACCCCTATGATAATAGGAAGTGTTAATGGCTTTTTAGAGCTGAGGCATTCCAAGATCTAATGAGTTTTCTAAGATCAAGTGTAAGATAAAAAATCTGTAATTCTGTCCTGAGCTGAACCTATTAACATGGGTTGTGGTGAGTCAGCCTTGTCACAATATTGTCAGTACATTGGACTTGTGATTTCTTTTCTTTATCAGTTAATTTTAATTTAGTAAGAGGTGCTAGAGTGATGCATTTACCTTCTCTTTCTCATTTGTTAACAGTATTTATTTTAATTATATTGAGAATTTCCAGCCTGAATGTACTTCAGCATTCCGTTTCTGTATTCTTCATTGTTAATCTGCCTCCTTTTCTTCTTATTGCAGGTGCTATGCAAGCTTTTCCACACAGCTCTGCCACTATATTTCGTTCTTGAACTGCAACACATTCTTACTTTTCCAATCCAGGACCTATATACTGCCACTTGTGCAATGGTTCTATGATCTGGATGATCATACACCTGACATTTGGCTGACATCACCGAATTCTTTCGTATTTGTTATGTAGTCGCTAAATGAACCTAGATCTCCAGACGTGAAAAGCTAGTTCACTAACACATTCACTGTATGACCTACTCTCTAAAACCCTTTAATTTTGGTTATGGTAGGATTCATATAGATTACTAATGTTATCAAGTGTTGTCCTGGATTAAAGCATTAACATAAGTAATGTTTGAGTAATTCCTGCTTCTATCATAAAGTATGAAATGGCTTTTTTTTTTCTGTAAGATAAAACCCAGTGAGTTGAGTGCATGAAAACTCAGTTCCCTCACATATAAATATTGGATTCAGTCAGCTGTGAATGCAGGTGTTTAAACTTAAGTACACCTTGACTTTGGGCACGTAAGTGGGGGTGAAGCTGCGGTCTCTCTAAACTGTCCCACTGGCTTCATGTCAGCTTTGTTAGTTTTCTTGTATGAGACAATTCCGCTTTTGGGATTTGAAACAGTTAGTGACAATTTAAATGAGAACTCTGCGCTTTTTTTTTTTTTTTTAGGACAAAAATCTGTCAAGATATTGAAAGGCTGATTTATCAAAATGACATTATAGATAGAGTTGTGTATGACCTTGATAATCTGAGGTAAGTTTTTACCTTTCTGTAAACAATATTCAGCTAACACTCTAGGCCAGTTCTGCTTCCTCTGTGATGTAACTTGTAGTATTTACAGCAGTTTGTTAAAAGATTCATCTGACATAACGGTGTTTCTGCTATCCGGTCTGTATTTAAAGGAAGGACGAAAATAGTTTCTGAATTGTTGAGTGAGGACTAAAAGCTGTTTGGTTTAGCTAAGTTTAATTCATTTTGGTGCCTTTTTCTCCTCATAGTTGTTCAGTACCAGAGGAGGCAGATGTTTTGAAGTTTAATTCCAAATTTGAATCTGGAAACCTGCGCAAAGTTATTCAGATCAGAAAGTAAGATATTTCAACTCTTTTTTTCATGGCTTAGGCCTTTTATCACTGCTTCTTAATATGGTTGATATGTTTTTGTTAATTTTCAGAAATGAGTATGATCTGATTCTGAACTCAGATATAAATAGCAATCATTATCATCAATGGTTTTACTTTGAAGTCAGTGGAATGAAAACTGGCGTTGGTTACCGATTTAACATCATCAACTGTGAAAAGTCAAACAGTCAGTTCAACTATGGTAAGATATGTTTCCCATACTTTGAGAATAAATATGTAAAAAATACCTGTACTAGACAACTTAGCTGTTTCCTTCCCTCCTCCACAGGATTAGAAGTATTCATGTTGTCAGTTTAAATTCTTTATTTTAATAGTATTGCTGGAAAATATTTTGATAGCTCTAGTTAAAAAGAAATGATGCATCTTAAACCAAGGGCTGTCAGTTTTTAGAATGAAGTTTTGTTGTAAGTGAGGCCAAAATGGAAGAAATTTACTGGTAGCTGCAACTAAAATTGTCTTAGGACCATTGGACAGGGGAGGACAATCAAGCCTGTTGATTCACACAGATCAAGAGGAATGATCATTGTCATCATTAATCCATTTCTGCATAGGGGTAGGTGTGAAATTAAGTGGAGTCATTTCAAAGCAGTTTTGTCTTATTGATGGCAAGGAAAAATAAGTCTAAAATCCTGGGTTCGTAAGTGACCATTGCTGTCTCTAGTAAGTAGTGTTGGCTGCGTGTGCCTCATTCAAAGGTTTACTGAAATTACCTTTTTTCTGCTTGTCTGGGAGTGTGTATGTGGAGTGTGTCATTGAGATTAAAACTGTTTGTTTTTTCTTGATGTATATTCTGAAACTTCTCCTTTGAGAAGGAAGAAATTTCTCCTCCTGCCCCCAGCTTCAAACTCGTTTGAAGTAATTTTGTCATATTGTGTTCTCCTTTGTCATAAACTTTCATCTGCATTGATAAAGTCACAGAATACCAAGTAGTTTGACCAGTAATAAGATGCTTTCAAGTTACCTATTAATCTTCATCAGTCGGCTTAGATTTTTTTTCATGTTTTGAATATTTACTTGATAGTTTCTTTTGATTTTTTTAATACAACAGCTGAATCAGTCAGTGTGGTTGGCTAATTATATAATGAGTAGATGATATTCAATTAGTATGATTATTTTCTCCTCTAACTTCATATTAAGTATTCCACTTAAGTATGCTGTTTTAAAAAAAAGACTTCAGAGAGTTACTTTAAGGAAGAAATTGTCCTGAAACATCAGCTATTTTTTGGTTATTTACATGAATGGAGGATAGTATCAATTTTCTGTATTCTCTTTAAAGCCTTTTTGTAGTGTGAGTTGGATGGAGTGAAACTGAGGACTGCTTGTAGTTTACCATTCATGCAAACCTCAGCTTTCATTTAAACATTTCGTTTTGATCTTCCATAGGTCTTACTGTTTTCTTTAGTTGTTATTTTCTGAAAATCAGCAATCTTTTGTCACCTGGCTTAAAGAGTTCACAGTGCAATACCCAGCCATTCATTAAAATGCACTCTGATAGTGAGTAAATAAGTAGAGATGTTTTGTAGACTTGTAGGTAAGTGTTGGTGTGGCCCATTACTGGTAGTATCTTTCTGTTTAATGTTAAGCGTTAAAGTGAGATACGTTTCTTCTTTCAGGTATGCAGCCCCTCATGTATTCTGTTCAAGAAGCACTAAATTCTCGACCTTGTTGGACTCGTGTTGGGACAGATATTTGTTACTACAAGTAAGTACACAAACCAAACATACAGCATATACCTTACACTGAAGGTTAACATGAGGTGCAGTTTTTGAGAAGTACTTTTTTCTGCATTGGATAATTCTATGTTGTTCTGTTGTGAAGAGGGTTTTCTTTCTGAGTTACTACAGAGAGTAATATATGTGATGAAAATATCCAGGGTCTCATTTTGGAAGCACACTACTAATATTTAAGCTGTTCATATTTTAAACTTTTCTTAGAAATTGCACACTGCTTCTGGGAAGCTTTTAGGAGAATGTATATATGCATGCTTACTTGAGGTCTTAGTAGTGACTTCCAGTTATACTGACCTCATGGTCCTTGTGATGAGCCTTCACATCTGTGGTAATCTGGTGGAATTATTGTAGAGGAGTTCTAAAACACAGGATGAGATGGTACAGCATATCCATATGTAATTCTTCTTGGTTGGTAGCTGTACTTTTTTTGTATGTTTTTGTTTGTTTTATTTGGTTGCTTGTTTTTGTTTGCTCACCTTTTATCAATGTGAATGAATGCCTGTATCACTGCTATTAAGAAGTATCTTTAAATCTGGTGGGAACCTGTCTTTAACCTGTATGTATATAGGAAAAAAATACAGTCACTAAAAATCCTTCTGACACTTAGAATGTGTGTTCAGAAATAATCAATAGTATGAAAAAAAATTACTGTAATGTGTGTATTACCTTCATTTTTTGATATAGGAATCACTTTTCAAGAAGTTCAATTGCTGCTGGAGGCCAGAAAGGAAAATCCTATTACACAATTACATTCACAGTGACTTTCCAACATAAAGATGATGTGTGCTACTTTGCTTACCATTATCCGTATACATACTCAACTTTAAAGGTAAGAAGCTTGTGGTATGTTACATAAATTAATATTTATAATATTAGTATCCTATATAGCATTCATGAGTGAATTAATTCAGTTTCTTTTTGGGAAGTTCCAAATGCTCCTTACAAGGGAGAATTTTCATAATAATGGTGTTTAGATTGACAAAGTGTCTAGGTTGTTCTAAAGAACAGTCGCAGGAAAAATAAAATTGATGCTTGCGGGCTAAATGGGTTTTCTGGGAATCATAAAGATGATTATGTGACTGGAGCATCTATCTTATGAGGAAAGGCCTCGAGAAGTCTCGAGTGAAAAGGGACCTCAGTGTCTGTGAGTATCTGAAGGGGAGGTGCCAAGAGGAAGGAGCCAGGCTCTGCTTGGTGGTGCCAAGCAATAGCACAAAGGGCAGTGGGCACAAGCTGATGCACAGGAAGTTCCACCTGAACATGAGGAGGAACTTCTTTGCTGCACAGGTGACTGAGTGCTGGAACAGATTGCCCAGAGAGGCTGGGGAATCTCCATCTCCGGGGAATTCAAGCATTGTCTTGAACACAGTCCTGTGCAATGTGCTATAAGATGGCCCTGCTTGAAAGAGGGAGGTTGGACCAGATGGCCCACTCTTGTCCCTTCCAACCTGACACATTCTGTGATTCTGTGACAATTGACTGGAAACAGTGCTAATTTGATGGAATGTTTGTGTTTGAAGTAAATTACTTGTATCCTGCTGTTCTACATATACTTTTTGATAACTAAAGCTTCTGTAATTAAAATAATTAGAGATCTTTTTAAGTTAATGAATTATCTAGAGAAGTCTTCTGAAGCTTTTAAGACTAAGCAAAACTCACTTGGCTGGAATGTCTCGTTTGCCTCTGTCACAGCAATAAAAGCAAAGTTGGATATTCAGTGGCCAGTGTGGCCAGCAGCTTTAAATGAAGCTTTTCACTAAACCATACCGGCTTTTGAAAGAAGTGCATGTTAAGAGATGTTTTAAGCAACTGCTGCTTCCAGCATCTCCTGGTCCTGGAGGTTCCTCCTGCCCAGCTGCTGGAGGCCAGCCAAGGGACCTGTGGGTCTCTATCCCAGGCTGATGGACATGGCAGCTACTTTCCTGTTTGCTTGTGTGTTCACTGGCAAGTCTGAGTATGTATCCCAGAGAGAGGAAGAGACTTACGCACACACTCTTGTGCATGCCCACTCCCCCCTGGGCATGGCTGGCTACGTGGACTGGCACAGACAAGGCACACCCCAGTGCAACACTACCATGACTTGCTTTAGAGTTACAGACACCCCTTCCTCCTCTGCAGTTGGTATGGATTGCTGATCACTAGTAAAAGTACAATCCAACCCACTTTCTAGAATCACAAGCACATTTGTGGCCACTGGCTATGGCCCATCCATGCCATAGCCCTGCTTCCATCCCAGTCTCTCTTTACCTGCTGAGCAGGCCTCCAGTTTGCAGTCTAGCCCAGCCTGATGCTCACTAGCAAACAGATGTGTGCTCTTGCACACTCATCTCACAGGTGCTCTGCACTTGTGGCTCTGCACAGATGCCAGCATGGACTGTCTGCCTGTTTGATAGCCTTCCCTTGACCCGAGGCCCATACTTGCTGGGTAGTCCACCTTGAAGTTTACCAGCAAATTTCATGTGTGCCCCCCCACGCACCAGCTGCAGGGAGGATGCGCATGCTTGCCCCGCCATCCCTAGCAAGTGTGAGCAGGCACGTGGTCTTGTAACCTGTGCTCCTGCTTCAGGTGTTGTCACTGAGAAACTTAACCCTTATTGTCCCACCAGCTGTGTTTTGAAGGACACACTGTCCTTGCCTCAGTGGTTGGACACCAACATCTTTACCCACTGCGGTAGCTGGCAGTAAGACATCCCCTTGCTTCCTTTGCTGACACCACTGACTGAAGGGTGCCTACACTTCCTACGGCTCCAGCTGCTGGAGTCTGCTTTGATTCCAACAGTAGTTGGGATTTGGGACCCATAGTCTGTGGTGCCCACAGTGATGCTCCTAAGAGGTTGGCTTCTCCAGCTACTGAGGCTTAGACCCTTGTGCATTCCAGCTGTTGACTGCAAATACACTTACGCCTGTCCTTTTAGTTGCATTAGTCCACACAGCACTTGGATGCACAGGATAGAGAGTAAGGCTGCGCAGAGAGAAGGCTAAAGGTGTACTGTAGGGATCAGGTGCTTGAGTTTTGTATGGTACCACACCCCCCTCTTGAATGTCCTGAATTATTAGGTTCCTCTTGTGTCCTCCTTGTTTATCAGGTGACTTTCCAGATCTTTTTCCTGTGGGTTCTTAATGGCCTGTTCAGTGAGAGACTGATGACTTTGGTCTTTGCCATTGTTTCCATTACATCTCAGCTCTCTGTTCCTGTGTATCAATTCTTTCTTTATTATTACCACTTTTTACAGTGAAAAGGTCCCTATCAGCTAATGTTAATGAAGCAGAGGTTCTTACCTTCCATATACGCCTATAGTACCATCTGTGTACAATAATTTACTGTCTTTTCCTTCCTCTTTTTCAAAGCAGTTGGAAAACTAGGCTCTATAAAGAGAAGTATTCAATCAGTCAGAGATGTAGAAAAGGGTATTTCACAGTCAAAATTATCCTGGAAACTTGAACATTGTTTGGAGCAACTGAAAGAAAGATCTGTTAAATAGTACATTTGAAATACGCTCTCATATGTGACTGCAAAGGATTTGAAGTTTTTTTTTAATTGTTTTTGGGATGAAGATGCATCTTCGGAAGCTGGAATCTATGCACAACCCGCAACAGATATATTTTCGACAAGATGTTCTCTGCGAGACCCTGGCTGGCAACAGCTGTCCATTAGTCACTATTACAGCCATGCCAGAGTCCAATTACTATGAACATATCTGTCAGTTCAGTGAGTATAGCTCGTCTTTCTCATCAGCTGAAAATAATGTAAAACTAGGTATTTGTAGAAAAAATTTGGTCTTAACCACTATGCATTGTAAAAACAAGGTTAATGAATTTTGTGAAACTAAGAGGCATAGATATTCAGGATTTGCTTTGTATTTAATAATACCTATAAGTGGTAGTCAAACAAAGATATGTATATCTTGATATGTAAGAGTATATATTCATGTATTTTAAATTTTGTTGCTAGGTTTGTACATTACATTTTGCAGACAACTCTTCTTGGAAAAGAATACAGACAAGTAACTTCTTTCTTGAAACACTGAGGTTATTTACTATTCAGAAAAGTCTTTCATAAAGCTAATATCTAAGCTACTGGGATTTGAAGTGAGCTTTTGTTGTTTCCTGATTTGTTTGTCCACCTCAGTATTTTCCTTGGCTATTAGGAAAAAAGTCATGAAAGTCGTATCATAATTGCCAGCTCAAACTAGTTGTGTAATTGTCTGAGTTAATTTAAAGCTCCTTTGTGATAGTCCTGTAATGAGTAGTCCTTTTAAAAATATTGTGGCAAGCTCTAATAATACCTATACTCAGTAATACTCAACTCACAAATGTTTTTCGTGTTGTAATAAATGCAGCGGGCTTTTGGCTCTTTTTCCAATTAACAAACTGTTTACTTAGCTTAAATCGTATTTTGCGATGTCTATGCATATTTCTTTTAGGGAATCGTCCTTATATTTTCCTGTCTGCTCGTGTACATCCTGGAGAGACTAATGCAAGCTGGGTTATGAAGGGAACACTGGAATACCTTATGAGCAATAATCCAAATGCGCAATATTTACGGGAATCTTATATTTTCAAAATTATTCCCATGCTGAATCCAGATGGTGTCATCAATGGAAAGTAAGCGTGTATTTACTCACAAATATTTAACCTGTGCTCTAGTTCTTTACATCAGTATTTAAAAATGCATAATCTAAACTAGTCCTGGAAAGATACAAATGCAATACTTAATGTAATAAAAACCAACAAACACTTGCGATATTGCTAGGATTTTTTCTTTAAAGGCAGTTAAGTTGTGTAACAAATTTCAGTTTTACAAAAATATTTTCAGTTGTTCATGGATGATAATCCTGTGATTACACATTCCTGTGTGATTTGACATGACATTTTAATTGTATCTCTGTCTTGGATTTGTGTAAGAATGTTATATGAGACCATGCCTGCATTTAGGAAAAGCTAAACAAGTCCATGGTCCACGTGAAGAAAAAAAAAAGTGCCGTATATTTGAGAAAGCTTTTTACGTAATTTTTTTTTAAGAGCTGACAAGTTAATAGGTGTGCAAGAGAAAGGGTAAGAGTATGTGCTGGTTTGATTAAATTTATCAGTAGTAGTTATTTCAATTGCTACAATTTTCTTAATAGATTTAAGGGATATTTCAGAACGTTTTGAAGCTGCTATGAGTAAATATTCAGCAGTCTACATTTACTTGCTTGCAGGGAATTCATATGAAATAGAAATTTTGCTGTGGTGAATCTACAGTTTCTATTCATCTTTTATAGGTAGTATTTAAAAAAGTGAATTTAAAACCCCAAAATAATAAAAAAAAACAAATTACAGATTTCAGTAGAGCCTTGTCTTTATAAATGTAAAAGCATGTGTGTACTAGAACACCTGTAATTAAATTATTCAGGATACAGGGACAATTAAGAAAGCTGTCCCAGCAGACATAGTCTAAAGGCAAATGTATTGAAGATGACTGCATGGTCATGAAATCCTGCAGCTTTAAAAGTTCTTGCTGATAGTTGACTGAATGCAGAGATGATCTTTTTGTTTGCTGGGTTTTTTGTTTGGTTTTCTTTTTTGTTCTTGTTTTTCTCACAGCTCCTTGTCTCCTAACAACTTCACATTTCAAGTGTTAGATTTCTAGTTGACAATAGTCTTTAAATTGCCGAAGTCAAGACATCGAAACTGTAAAGATACCATATATTTGAAATTACTCATTTTGTATTAGCATTTGAATAGGATTGCAACAGTTTCAACAGCAAAGAAGCAATATTACAGTTGACTTCACATAAGAGGCTACTTATAATTTATTTTTACATTTTCTGTAACATAGCTTAAGACACCCCAAACATTTCTATTATTTGGCATGTTAGAGAATTGAAGTTTGTTTCTTGCCAGACTCCTTCCAAAGAAGCAGTGATGAGGAAAACTTGAGGTGGGGGGGAGGCTTATTTAAAAGTATGATAATACAGACTACATCATGCGTTTTTCCACCCCCCCCACAATAGCCACCGTTGCTCTTTAAGTGGAGAAGATTTAAACAGACAGTGGCAAAATCCAAATCCAGATCTGCATCCCACTATTTACCATGCTAAAGGGTTACTGCAATATCTGGCTGCTATAAAACGTTTGCCTTTGGTAAGTATGTGTGTGTAAGCAATTCTGAATCTTTTTAACTTTGTCTATATAGCTAGTCTATAAATTAAACATTTTCATATGGTCTTGTAAACCATGTCACACTTAAATTTGACTTGGAGAACTGGTCTTCTGCAAACCTGTAGATGTAAATCTGTTACACTGGCTAGGCTAGAAGGTTAAACCTTCCTTAGATAAATCACACACTTTTTGTCTTAAGGCATGAGTTAATTATATAAGGGATTGTGTTGCCTAATTCTTTGGAAATTTCAACAGTACAAGTTTTTAAAAAAAGTCTTTCTGTTACTTTCATAAAATGTTAATTCCATATGCCTCGGGTTTATTTTGCCAAATGATTTATTGTAGGTCTACTGTGATTATCATGGTCATTCTCGTAAAAAGAATGTATTTATGTATGGCTGCAGCATCAAAGAGACAATGTGGAATACAAGTGTTAATGCTGCCTCTTGTGACATGATGGAAGACCCCGGTTACAGGGTAAGTTTGACATTTGTATCTCTTTTATTTGGCATGGATTTGGAACACACTTTTAAAATAGTATCCTAATCCTATCCTGTGCAAATAATGACTCTATACCACAAGCAGACTTATTTAAAATCACCTCTTTTTAGTTTGTGAGTGTACTTCAGAGTTCACTTCATGAAGTGTACTTTTAAGCATTATAAATAGAGTGCTTTAATTTTTTGTTTCTTTGCACCAATATGTACTTTTTTGTGTTTAATATTACTTTTATAGAGAATAGATGGAAAATATGCTTCTGTGCATTTATAATTACCAGATGAAAAAACGTCTCCTTGAAGCATGGCAAACAGTATTCTAGCAACAAGGAAAAAAATAAACTTAATTGTCCTGAGAAATATATATTTTTGTATATGGAAATATGTAAGATTCCTTTTTATTTATTCCCTTATATAATGATGTGTAGTTAAAACATGTGCCCCTAATTAGGTATATATAATCAACTTGCACAAACACATCCTCTTCATTGTATAAGCTTTGAAATTGTCAAAAATTTAGATAATTACTTATTTCTTAGAGCATTACCTGTTTCTTTGTATCTCTGTCTACTCCTGCCTCATGGGACCTGCAAACCTGTGTGACCTAAAGGTGTCCAGACCCCAGGGTTTTTTTGAAAAAGCTGAGTTAAGCTTCAAAAGCACGTGAATGTATGTTAAAACACTTGTTATGCATCCTTGAGTGTAAATGAGTAGAGAGGCTCTCTGATTTTTTTTCTTTAAATCTCCCTCACAAAAAAAAATCAATCACTGCTTGATTTTTCTTGTGTGATTTCCTGGATTTTGAGCCAGATGCCAGTTGTGTTTGCTGCTCTAACACATTTATATGGGCTTTTGTCACTTCAGCCTGCACTCCTGTAGTGCACAAAAGACAGTAGTCAATAAGGACTGTTGGAAAAAGCCTTTCGATTTCAAAAAGATGGACTGAAATGTTTGTGCAAGGTTACACCAATGGGTTATGTACTACTGAAATAATAAATTTGAGGCGGTCATGTGTTTTGTCTTTGACACAAAAGCTGGAAGGAATAGTCATTTAGCATTAGTCAAGTATATATATTTGCATGACCTTTTCACTGAAGCTGTCATGTAAACAGTTATACTGGACTTTGGTTCACATTCTTGAAGTGAAATATGCACCTAGTGCTTTGCTGAATACAAATTAATTTTATGGGTTAATAAAATATTGCTTTTGTTAGGTCTGTAAATGGGATTTCTGAAACGGTCTGCAATTGAATTAAATGCTTATATGGAGTATGGTACACTTCATTTGAGCAAACTTAGCTTGGTGAGTTAGGAGGGATGGTGATCAGCTGAAGAACTCTCTTGTAGCCTGATTCTAACTCTCATGAATAACAACTTTAGTGACTGAACCCAGAAAAAAGGATTTTAATAAGTAGGAAAAGGCAAACCTGTCACTTGAACACACTGAGTTCTGAAAACTCGAGATGGAGAACAGTTTCTTTCTTGTTTTTTTTAATTTAAACTGCAGCAAAATTTTCTAGTAACAGTTTGTGATTACATGGTCCCTTTTCACCTCCTTCCATATGAGAAGTAAAAGAATCACTATATTTTTCAAATTGCTGTCCTGCAGGCACTCCCTAAGATCCTGAGTCAGACTGCCCCCGCATTCTGCATGGGCAGCTGCAGCTTTGTAGTGGAAAAGTCCAAGGAATCTACAGCACGAGTTGTTGTCTGGAGAGAGATAGGAGTACAAAGGAGCTACACAATGGAAAGCACGTTATGTGGATGTGACCAGGGCAAATATAAAGTAAGAAGATACATCATTTAAATATTTCTTACTTTTTAACGTCTTCTCTTTGCATTGGTATCTTATTCTGTTAACCCCGCTTGCTCAATTCTTGCTTGCTTTAAGCTTCTGAAACCTTTTAAGGTCTGGGTACACTAATGTTAGAATGAAATGATAGAATTATCAACTTTATAGGTTGCATAGCAGTTATGCTTATGGGCTGTTTTAACAAGATTAATATTAATAATTGCTTGTAACACATGTGTATGCATGTAGTTAAAAAAACCCAGAACTGTTCTGTCCAACAGATTATTAGAATCGGCTAGTAGTAAATGCCAATACTATAATAAAAATTTCCTTTACATATGGCAGTTTCAGACTTCACCATGGCAGATCATGATTCTTCAACAGATATTTAGCAGTGTCTCTTGCAGAATTTCCCCATATAGCTGGGGAAACAGGCTTACAAATCAAAGCACTTTCATATCAGGTTACCAGCACTACAAATTACACATCATCTCTGAACTCACATAGTTGTGTGGCTTCTTGACTTAAAATTTGTTTTCATTTCCTCTCCTTGAAAAGTGTTAGCAGGTCTGGATATCTGAAAACAAAAGGTGACCCTGTTAGTTGTGTCTCACTACTAGACAGCGTTCATGGAAGAAGTGGGTTTCCTCTGCTTGAAAGTTGAATTTAGGAATGCTAATCAAGAAAATGATCACAAGCCTCAAGTAAGGTGCTTGACTGAAAGAGGATCAGAAGGCTGTGTGGGAAAAAACAAACAAAAAAAAGAGTTGAAACAAGATATATTTAGTATATTAATGTATGCTCCAACATCTATGCTTATATCCCAAGACGTTAGGAAGACAGATATTTTGTCTGGAATTTCAGTAGGCCTGTAAGTACTACATTTTGTCAATTAACAACAGAAGCATTCCTGCTGTTGTCAGGATATTCCTCAGATGACATCATTATGGAGCTTTTAAAAAAGATAACTCATCTAATTTGCTTATTTTGAAATTTCCAAAATACTCTTACACATGAGCCCTCATGGCTTTAGCGTTGTTTGTACAGGCAGTTCTTGAGAAAAGTGAATTGAAGATGCTTTGTGGACAAACTTTGAAGATGCTTAAATCTCCAGAGTTCTTCTTCAGTAATGAAAGAAAAAAATGGCTGAATTTTGTGGAAGAATCATTTACTCAAAAGGGAAGAGCATTCTTCTACGTAATATAAACTAACTGATGAGACTAAATTTCTGTTCTGTCATTCATTTTACGGAGTAAAGCAGTTTGTGAGGTCTTAGTCGTCCTCTGAACTTACAGGAAGATTCTTAATTTTTTCTTCACTATGGTAATGCTCAGACTTACTAAGAAAATGTATCTAAAGAGCAAGGTGACTGGACGTAAGCGAAGACCAGCATTTCTCCAGTGAGAAGGTGAAAGAGATAAAAGGCTTAAGCTCAGGGGTTTTTGGGGGGGGTTTTGTTGTGTTTTTTGGTTTATTTTTGGGATTTATTTTGTGGAAGGAGTAGGGCCAGTAACTCTATCAATAAACTTGTGGTATAAATTAGATGACATATGCCATTATATGTTATTTCAAAACAGAGAGAAGTTGAAGTATAGAAAATCCCTTCACTGCTACTTCCCATCCCAAAGGACATGAGAGTTCAGATATGAGGGATGGAGCCATAAAGGCCTGAGACACTTTACTAGTCTTACTCTGGTTTGGCATCCTTGCTGAATTTTGTTCAAAGTGTGAAGAGGATTACATAACAACTTGCTTCTTTGTGGAGGGAATACTGAGTCTTTGCCAAAGCTGAACATCAGTTTCTCTTTTTATTCTTATTCACTTTACTTGGGCATTGATGATGCTAGACTATTTCTAGCCAGGAAGCTGTTAAGCTGAAGTTAGCTATTCTTACCTGAATTCAGGATTTCTGGTGACAGAGTTATGTCTGGAAGCAATTATTTTTTAACTGGTCACATGGAGTCTTCATAGTGTGTTGAGAATAAGTGCTGCAAATACTGCTTGGTCATCTGCAATTCAAGATATGGAAAAATAAACTCTCAGGTGAACAGATTCTCCGGGATCCACTGTGGAGCATAATTAAGATACCTGACGAAAGAACAATGTCTTCAATAATTCCAGGCACCTGAAAATGGAAATGAATCCCTTTCCTGATTGGAGATTAATAAATTTGGAAGTATTGCTTGACTTTTAAGTTAATTGAAAAAATTCTGTTATGGGGTAGTCTTATGATGCACATGAAGAGAAGATTTCAGGAAATAAAGACTTGGTCAACAAACTTCTCAGTAACCATGATTCTTCAGTCTCTAGAATTTGAGTTCTCAAAAACTATTAAGTCTTTGTAACCTCTGATGAATAAGAGAAGATCTACATGATATTTTACTGTCCAATTGACTTCTCCAAATCTATGTATGGTTGTTTTCCTTTCATTAAGTATATATCATAGGAATATTCTTCTCACTTGATGTCGTGGTCTGCTGTGCCTTTGTTTTGTATCTTTGCTTTCCGGTAGCAAATTTAATCACTGAGATACTCTAGTGATATGAAGGTACCTTCATGATATGCTTAGTAAGGAAGACTTCAACCCTCCATCTAAAATTTTACTGTCTAGAAGAAGGACAGTTGTACAAGATGTAGAGAAAAAGAAATTAAATTTAGTTTAAAAAAAAAAGAAGCTGCGTCTCAATGGCTTGAGCTTAAAAGCAATGCCTGTAGCATTTAAGGAACTTTAATAGGCCTCAGTTAAAGGTACTGGAACAACAGATCGTTGAAGATCATTAGAAGATAAAGAAAAGGCGTGTAATCAAGGCATCAGTGAAAATAAACTTCACCTCGGGTCCCTTAGTAAGGGCACCTGATAATTTCCTGAACCAGACTTTGGATCTCATTTCATGGAAATGAAGAGGTCTGACTGATGGACAAATCGGTTAAGAAATTTGGTATTTGGCATTTGTGTGGTATTACATTCTCCCTTATGATTTATAGAAATGGAAGAAGCAAATCAAGATTCAGCATGAGGCTTTTACCACAATTGTGTAGACCCTTCAGTATAGTAAGTTCAAAATTTATCCCTCAGGTGTTTCCCAGTTATGCACCTCCAATCCAATCCCTTTAGGTTTCTCTTAAGTTGCATCGTCTTTCTGCTGTGCTAAAAATAGCAGTGAGGGAACATGCGCACGCTTTATAACAATTGTCTTTGCACTTTTCTTCATGCTATGCTCTTGTCCTTTTTCAACTTAGAGACACATATCCTGTCTATAAGGAACCTGCCAACTAACGATAAATTCTTCAGCAACAAATGTAGACGATAACTCGAAAAGTTTCTGAACCATCAAGTTGTGCACATTAGTAATCTGTGTAACAGTGAGATTACTGTTACCTTTCTCCTTCCTCTTCTATATACTTGTTACCTCTTGTCCTTAATGTTATTTTAATCTCTTTGGGGCAGGGACTGTGTCTTCCTGTGATTAGCGTAGTGGAGCCCCAGCTATGATTGGGGTCTTCGAAAGTTAATGATGTGCAAACAAACACAAAACAAAGCCAAAAAATTGGCCTCTGTGGATAAGGTACTGCACTGAGTGAGGAGAACTGATTTCTGTTCCCAGCGGGGTCAGTGACATGCTGTGAGACACTGTGCAAATCGCTTCAACCCTCTCTGGCTCCATTTCTCCATCAGTACAGTGAGGATAATTCTTCCTTTATTAATAAGTGCTTTGAAACGTACAGCACAAAAGCATTATAAAAGAGGTAAGTAGTATTACTATTAAGAATAATGCTCAAATATTCAACTCTTGTTCACTGCTAACAGGTTTCAGTACCATTTGGCCGGAGGATGGCACTGTTCAGAATCGTGGATATAGCTTTATCTTTCTTTTTACTAAAAAGCACCTTGTTTATGAGTACTACCAAGGCAAAAAAAGAACTCAGAAGAAAATCAAACTTTTGCTCTATTCAGTATGTTCAAAACAGCACATGGAGAATGTGTGGGCTGTACCATTTCTGGAGCAACATGTTTTCTTTTAAACCTTGCATTTTAAAATGTAGTGTCAGTGTGGCAACACATACAAAGTTTGTGTGGGTTTTTTCTAGCTTTTGGTAAAAAAATTCCTGCTTCATTTTCTTTTGCTTCATGTATTTTTTTGTACTTGATAACTTAGCTTACCACCAATTCCTGGCTCTTCTGCTTCCCTGTTTGTTTTGTTGAAGCTTCTTTTTAACTAATCTGTGCGTTAAGAGGTTTAGAATATCCATGATAAAATCCTTTTAAATTCTCCGGAGATACAGAAGGGGGAAATTGAGTTGTGCCACTGAATTTGCTTGTGTATATACAGTTAGTACTAGCCAATTACATAGCTGTTGAGGCTCAGTCTAGATTACTCTCTTTTTATAACCTCTGGCCTCTTAGTTGAGGCCAGAGGTTATATCCCTATATACTGCACTTCTGGCTCAATTAAAAGCATGGAATTACCTGATGGGAGAGTTTATCAGGTATATAATCTTGGAGAGTGTTACCAAAGTTCTGCCTTCCAAATAGTCTTTGCAGAGGAAAGTGCCTGGCTATGTAATTCAAGTTAGAAAAGAGCTATGGCTTTTGAGGATTTGTTTGTTGGTTTTAATTACTAAATGTGTGAATAAATGCTTTCAGAATTAACAGATGTAGCCTCTAACTTACAGGCGGAGAAGAGACATCTGTCTCACGGAGTAACTGCTGCCTTAGATAGTCTTACCCATGTGTCAGAACATAGCAATGAATTTTATCACAGCTATTATATAAATTCTCTCCTTTTTTTTCATTCTGGTTGATGGAACTTATGTTGAGGAATCTTGTATTTGAAATTAATTTTTATAAATTTTGTCTGAAGTTTTAAAAAATAATTTATACTTATGAATCTAGACATGATCTTTGTCTCTCTTCCAATGCCACTGGGAAAAGATCGGTTAATATTGGGGTGCTAGAAGTGTAGACTAGGAAGCTCGAAAAAATGCGGATGTGTCTGCTCAGCCTTGGAATAATCATGTAGGTATTTCTGAGTCTTCTCTGATACTCTTGCTAAGTGTTTATTCTGCAGTTTGGATTTGTTCTGTCTTTAAAGCAAGAGAATGTACTAAATAAAGTAAGAAAATGTTAACTTAATGAGTTATTCTGCAGTATGTATGGGTCTATCTGGATGTACCTATTTTGTATTTTTAAATCTTATTTTCAAATTAGGGATTGCAGATAGGTACAAGAGAACTGGAGGAGATGGGAGCAAAGTTCTGTGTTGGCTTGCTGCGTTTAAAAAGAATGTCCTCACCTTTGGAATACAATCTGCCTTCTAGTCTGCTGGATATTGAAAATGAGCTGATTGAGTCAAGCTGTAAAGTGACAAGGTAGTACACTTTTATTATATTTACTTTTTCTTTTGGGAAAAAAATTGCGGTTTCTCAAGTGGTGTAAAGATTCTTTCAAAAATATTCTTCTGCTCATCAAAAATAATGCTGATGTATTGTGACCTGTTATGTAACAATAGTCTGAATATGTTGGAGACCTATTGTGTTCATTCAGTTGCTTCAAACTTTGGAAGAAAACAATACAGAGTTAGACTATATGTCACATTTGTTGCTGGAATGAGCACTAGCAATTTTAATGTCATTGGGGAGTTATTACAGGCCATAAAATTCAGTAGTAGGTCTTAGGTCTCAATTGTCTCTTTCAAAGTGTTGTTTTCTCCTTTTTTTTTTTTTTACTTGCTGTGGTATTAAAACTGTGTTTAAACAGACTTAAAGTATGTGAGTTAAAGCACTAAAAACTGTAAGTATTTCTTCCAAACTCTTTTTTTCTTGTTTCTCCTCTGGTGGAGATGTAGAACAACACTTCAAGAATTTAAAACTTGTGAAATGGTTTGGGTCACAAAAGAAATTCATGTTCTCAGTAGCTAGGTTACTAAGTTGCCTGTTCTTAAAGCTGTAGATAGGCTTGCAAATGTATGCATACACTGCATCTTTCCATTTGTGTAATTCATCACCCAAGTGTCCACATGTACATGGTAAATAAGGATGGACAGCAAATAAGTGATTCTGAATGTACAAGCATATTTTTCTGAAAATGTGGTTGACGGACTAATAAAGCTGAATTCCAGACTTGAAAAAAGCATTCCATTGGAAAGGAGTAAGCTTTACATGCTATATATTTCTACTAATGTTGGCTATAGCTCCAATTTAGCTAAAGCAATAGAGTGGAAATTCGGGGAAAAAACTAAATTTGTTACTGCTTTTGCACAGCTGAAACAAGGAGGTACTTGACACTAATACTTTCATGAGATATAAGATTAATGAGCAATTTGTCCGTAGACCACGAAAACCTAGCAGAGCTATGGGAGGGCGTCTGTGACACCCTGTGACATGGAAATGATATTTATTTCCTGCATTCAGACCCATCAGTGTTACTGGGATGTTGAGTATTGAAACTGGAGCCTGTTCATGCTTAACATTTACAGATAATGAAAAGTGAAGCATAAGCTAAAAGGTGATAAGAACAATAGGAATAACAACAGGAGGGTGTCTTAGGGAAGTGGTTAAAAGTGTATGAATAGTAGCTGTGATGTGCAAGTATCTCTTGGCTCCAGTGATGATTGGATCTCCCCAGTACCATTTGCTCTCTAGTAGAACATCAGGATGTTTGTAATGACTGAATTTTTACTGTCAGAACAAGTTTCATGTTAGGTTAAAGCTGAGTTAGGGATTCCTGGAAAAGATAGTGTCAGAAGGCGGGTTTGGAGTAACCAAAGAAGAGCTTCCCAAAGTGTGTAAGTAGTAAAAGAAAGATCAGGGAAAATATGGCCCCACAGGTGAATGAGACAGGAACCTTGGTGACACAGGACATGTAAAAGGCTGAGGTACTGGGTGCCTTCTTCATCTTAGTGTTTACTAGAAAGAACGGCTTTCAGTATGCTAAGGACCACACTGGGGAAGGACTGGAGCAAGGTGGCTGTGAGCAATTAGTCCATGAGGGTGGCATTGAAAAACACCTCCAGATTTCTACGTAACTTTATATTACTGGCTGCCTCAGGCGTGGGATCTCAATCTTATATTGTCTCTTGGGATAAAGTTAGCATCCTAGTTCACAGGTAGTTAATGGCTGTGCTTTGGAAAAAAGTTATGTGCTGTTTGTTAATGTTATTTATGATGGATTTTCCTTACAAGAGCACCTATTGAATTGAGGAATATCCTATTGTACACAAGTCACTCCCCTTAGTATCTGCTAGAAAGCTTAAGACACATAAAAAACACTTTAGAATTAGAATGGGATAAAAAAGGGTGAGACGTCATGTTTGCTTTCTGTTTGATAGCAAACTTGAGTAATGCTAGATGAGAAAAGGAACAAATGGGAACACATAGCTTTCTTTAATGTTATGAAATAAATCAAATCCGATTCTCTGAATAGACGCACATAGTTTGGACTTCCTTTACCAGCTAAAATAATTAATTAATCCATAATTTCTAGCTATCTCTAGAAAATTATTATATATGAAAATTAATTACATGTGAAGTCCAACCATGCTGGGAGCAGGGGGAAACTACGTCTGACTTGATTTATATGTCGTTGCTGGGAGTGAAGGGCCCAGGGACTGTTTCAGCCTGGATTTTCAGAAAGCACTGATAAAAGACTTAAGCCTACATAAACTAAGTGTTGTTGGCTACATATGAGCACAGGTAAAATATAACGTTAGGCTCATAATAACCTTACTATTACTGAGACTCTGTGTAGAAACGCTTGTAATCCTGTTGTGTGAAAAAAGTAACTAGTACTCTGCTACTGTAAGAAGACCCCAGGTTCAGTTCCATCCCAAAAGATTAGGTCATAAAAATCACAAAAATAATTGTACTTCAAGATAAAATTTTGAACTGGAGAGAGATGATTAAATAACTTCATTCAGTGTACTAAAAGTTAATTTATGTCTAGAAAAATTTTTTACAAAATGGTTTTCCCATACCTGACCTTCGAGTGTTACACAGCTACAGATGGTGAAAGGTGATAACCAAGTGCTTCTGCACTAAAGAAATTTGAAGAGTGGGATAAAAATCAGATTCTGTGCATATAAGAGTTCATATTTTTAATCAATATGGAACACTGACGTAAGAAATATTGAAGTTTATTGGAGGAATCTGTTAACATCTGTTTAGGTTTTTCTAAGTCCTGATGGCTGTATTTCTGAAAGTCATTAAATGTAAATCCAAGAACACTAAAACAGAAAAATATGTAGCATGAAGTGAGAAAATAGGTCCATTGCTCTCAGTATTCACCTAGCAAATATTCTCACTCTATAACTATGTGGGAATCTGTGATGGAAAAACTGAACGTGTGAATTCCAACAACTAAGTTTAAAATACAGCATTAAGACTGAAATGTGTTGTATATTTGTACCTGGGTTTCTGAGCAGTCTGGCGTCCCTGCCCACAGCAGGGAGGTTGGAACTGGGTGTTAAGGTCCCTTCCAACCCAAGTAATTCTATCATTCTATGATAAACAAGAACCTACCGTTTTGTTCCCAGAACCTCCACTATTAGCAGTAAAAGTGCCATGTAATATATAAGTTTGCACATTATCTTCTTTTATTCTTTGCCAAAGGGATCAATTCTGCCATAGGTAGAATTAAGATGTGGTCCCATTCTTTTGTTGCCAGAGGCTCAGAACCAGAGTTTTGCTGCATGCCTTAGGCCGTCAGGCTTCTTGCCTCAATTACTTGGAAGAGTTTGTCTAGAGCAGAGCAATTTTATTCTGCTTCCAAGCAAATATGCCCATGTGACAGTTGGTCCAGATATCCTTGGAGTCCAAGTTTCCTATCTGTGGTAGCATTCATTGCATGTCACAGCAGAACAATACTGTTTATTGATGATGATGCTCAGGGGGGAAGTCTCATGTTGTTTTTAGGGTCTGGCTTATATTCAGAACTGAGACACATACTGTAAAACAGGTTTTAGTTAAAGGTCAGCTCTTTTACTGGATAATGGAGGTACCATATTCCTCCATTCTGGATATTATTAAAAATAAACTTTAACAACAGTCTGTTTAAATAAACTGTGTGAAAATCCACTTTGTATTGTCTTAGGAAGTAATGGGCAAGAGCATAGTGGATATTTATTGATGAGATCATTCTTGCTCCAAAAAAAACCCCAACAAAAATCCCCAAACCAGCAAAAGAATAGGATGAGGAATATTCAGAAGAAAAGCATAGTTTGGCATGGACTTTCTCCTCATCTTTCATAGTTTGTGGAGGTTTTTTGGGTTGGGTTGAGTTTGGGAAGAGAGGGGGTTTGGTTTGTAGGTTTTGTTGGGTTTTTTTTGGAGAGAGAGTTGAGGTTAAATTCTATTTAAGTACTGGGTTTTTTTAAATCACTGAGTGAGTTTTCAAGGCTATTTTCCTTGTACAATTTAAAAAAAAGTCTGGATACTGCCTCAAAATGTTGCAGTTCATTCAAATTCCATAGTAATTATTTTGCTTATAATCTTAGGAGAGGCACTCTAGAACATTTTGCTAGAAGGCTATAACTAATTTATGTAGATATGATATGATGTTTCTAGTGACACTTCTAGTAAGACTTAGCGAACTCTTTTCACACTTGCCAGTTCAATGATAATTAAATTTGGAGAAATATGTGGCTGGTATTGCCAGGTACCCTTACGACTGAGGTATGCAGGAGTTTGGCTACGTTGCTGTGTGAGACTTCACTGCTGTTTGAAGTAAAAAGTAGGATTTGGTTTCTTTCTTGTCCCCCCTGCCCCCCTCCTCCTTAACCCCTATAAGGATCTGGCTAGTTTTCTGTGCAGCGGAAGTACCTCTCTATTTCTAAGTGCTATGAAAAACATATTTATTTACACCTCTTGAAACTTATGTTCCAAATCTGTGAAAGATGATGTTCATTTCTCCTTTTATTCAATCCTTGTATCCAGAATGCTGATCTTTTAGTGTTTCTGTATGGTTCTAGAGAAGATATTTCCACTTGAGTGGTAGAAATACACAAAGAGCTTCTGTCAAGAAAAGTTTATAAAGCTGATTTCTATTCCTCTTCAGAGACAGTCATGGGTCAGAATATAGACACACAGTTTCATGTTTTATATGCCCAAACTTCAATTCTTACTGTTCCAGTACAACGAAATAACTGCTTATACTTTCTTTATACTCACATAATTTGCTGCTTTTTACTTGGCATTAGAGACAAATGAGAACTGTCTACAGGAAAAGCAGGTAAAAAGTTCATCAATAGGAAGTATAGAGCAGAATAGTTTTTACATAGCTGTAGCATTCCTGTAGGGTTAGAGTAGAGCAATTACTAAGATTGTGGTTATTTCCTTTATTTTTGGATATTATTTGTATTGCTTTTTACCAAAGCACAGTTTTAATGCTATAGAGACTAAGCAGGCAAGTTTAAACACAGAAGCACTGATACTATTTTCTGCAAATGATTTTGAGGGTTTCTTTTTGGTTTTCCAAGTTGTAATTAAAATGACCAAGTACATGTTAATATTTTAGAATATATTGCCCGTATTTCATTGCACATAAGCTTAATTTCCATGAGTTCATTTTGAACCATGTCTGAAACAAGAAAAATAAAGCAATAAGTAGATTTATTTCCCTCTGGCAGTGCACTCTAACATTTTATGTGATGAATTAAGCACTTAATTTTTCTTTAATTATTTCCATCCCATTCGACAGTGTTTTCACCCCAGTTCCAAATGGAAAAGATTAAACTAAATGTAATACTGATCTTGTATTGAGAATTATAGTTGTGCTGACAGGTGTGATGGGGTCTGTATGCAATGGAACAAAAACATATGACCGCAGTCATAACTGTTACGACTTACTAGACTTATCCTTTACTCAAAAACTTGACCACTTTTTGAAAATTCTAGTTCATTTCAATGATTCTTTTGAGGCTCGTTGGTGTGTTCTAGAACATGGTGTGGTTGTGTTTGTTAATTTGATTTAATTATAGCAGAGGAGCAGACTGAGCTTTGGGACCCAGCATGTCTAGAAAATGGTAGAAAAAGTAGACAGCCAACAGGAGCTGTGGGAAGGGAAAAACTTGATGAAAAACCAATTTCCTGCACTTGGGCTTACACTTGAGAAAAAACATCAAACTGGTGAGGCAAGGGGTGAGGCGTATATGCAGTGGGAGTGTGTACGAAGTCTTGCAAAGAATTTCTGTCTAGGCTGTCAGATGGAAACTGGTTTTGTCCTGTTTTACTTCCCTCCCTCTTACTCTTAAACTATGCCCAGACATTTGTATACTGCTAATCTTCTTCACCTGGGAATAAAGGTTTTTTTCCTTCTTTCTGTCCTTCAGAGTTGGAGCTTTTCTTGGCCTTTCTTCCACTACCTTAGGAGTACAGCTTTGTTCAAAAGAATGCATCTTATACTATAGCTTTTGTCTAGTCTGTCCTGTTCTGAATGTTGGAGGAGAAAGCTACTAAAAATCAGATTCAGAATTCCACTGATGGGCCTGGTAGCAGTGCCCATGCACCAGGCCCCTCCTCTGGCCTAAGTCAAAGTGACTGCTTTTAATTCTGTGTAAACTGTAGCATCAGAGTACTGTTTGTATTCTCTAGGGCAAAATAAGGAAACTGGTAATCAAGGAAAAAACTCTGAACAAACTGAGAAAAATAAGCATGATGAACAGCTCATATATTCGTCATACCATTCTTTAAGTTTTCTTCTGCTGGTGGTATGATCCAAATACTCCCATGGGCTACAGTTAATGATTGATGAATCCCAGCTGATTTGATTCATTTTTGAATTTCATGTTTCGATTCAGTTTTGAATGTATTTCAGGGTGAGAACACATAGAAAGTGTTGATGTTACTTGTGATTAAGCTGTGGAGTAAAGTTTTGCAACCCTAAAAGTGCAGATTTTTAAAAATAATAATTAAAGGGGATTTGAATGTCCAGCTTCTTATGGCTTAGAAAAGAGTTGGATACATTCTCCCCTTTAGCCTTGGAAATTCCCTTGAGAAAATATCCTTATTACTTACAAAAAAGACATAGCTTAAGAGCAACTGAACTGGACAGCACATGTAGTTGCATATGTGATACTGCCTCCTGCCGCAAGATTGCTAATCCCTAGAAGAGAATATAGACACTAAAGAGAAAAGAGAAGGAGAGTATGGAGAAACAATTTCTTTGTGATACTTTGTAATTCTCTCATCTAAGGCTTTTTTCCTCTCATGACAAGGCAGTTTTAAAAGAAATCATTAGTTCTTCAGAATTCTTTCTCCTTTCTTTTCCCAACTCCCCAGGTAGCTGCAACTCTCCATATTTTGACAGAGAATATTTCTTAATTTTTTGTTCCAAAGTTTTAAAACTTATACACATCCTCCGTAGTCTCAAAAAACTGCTGATCTCCATGGGGTTGAAATTGGTAATGGTTATGTCTGCCTTGTAGATTAATTTTTCTGTAATTGAGTCTTGTGGATAATGAAAAATCCAAGTATATCTTTTATGGGACAATTAAAATATTATTTTGAAAAAAAAATATACCATGTTAGTGAAAAGGTTTATTAAATTTTAATATGTTTGGAGCATTAATGTAAATGAAAAACACATAGTAAGGTATCATAGTTAAAAAAAAATAATAAGAGTCATAGAATGGCTTGGATGGGAAGGGATTAAAGATAATCTAGCTCCAACCCCCCCCCCGGACACTGATGCAGCACACTAGATGAGGTTGCTCAGAGCCCCATCCAACCTGGCCCTGAACACTTCCAGGGATGGGGCATCCACAAGTTCTTTGGTCAATCTGTTCCAGTGCCTCACCACCCTCACAGTAAATAATTTCTTTTTAATAACTAATCTAAATCTCTTCTCTTTAATAGCATTTCTTCTTGTCATATCCCTTTCTGACTGTGGTAAGAAGTCATCCTTCCTCTCTCTTATAAGTCCTGTTTAGGTACTGGAAAACCACAGTGAGGTCTCTCTGGATCCTTCTGTTCTTCAGGCTTAAGAACTCTAGCTCTCTCAGCTTCTCTTCATAGGAGAGGTGCTCCAGCCCTTTGAGCAGCTTAGTGGCCTCAAAACTTGCTCCAACAGGTCCATGTCTTTCTTGTGCTGGATGCAGCACTGCAGGTGGGGGTCTCACCAGAGCAGAGGGACAGAATCCACTCCTTCACCCTGCTGGCCGCTGCTGGCTGCTTTGGATGCTGCTCAGGACACAGTTGACTTTCTGAGCTGCAAGCTCACACTGTTGACTCATGTCTGGCTTTTCATGGCTGCTCAGTGACTTCTTCTCCCTGTCTGTGCTTATGTCTGAGATTGCCCTGATCCAGTTACAGAACCTTGCACTTGAACTTGTTGGACTTCATGAGGTTCTCTTGGGCCTGGTCCTTGAGCTTGTCCCTTTGGATGAAATCCCATTGTGTGAATCTTCTGTTGTGTGAATTGCACTGCTCAGATTTGTGTCATCTGCAAACTTGCTGAGGGAGCACTTGACCTCACTGTCTGTGTCATTGAGGAAGGTCCTAAAGGGCACTGGTCCCAAGACAGAGCCCTGAGGGACCCCTCTTGTCACCAAGCTCCATGTGGACATAGAGCCTTTGACCAAAAGTCTCTGGCTGCATCCATCCAGGCAATTCCTTGTCCATCAAACAGTCCACTCATGAAATCCACGTCTCTCCAATTTGGAGATAAGCATGTCGTGTGGGACCATGGTGAAGACCTTACGGAAGTCTAGGTTGATGACATAGTTTGATCTTCCTATGTTGACTGTTGTAGTCATTCCATCATAGAAGTCCATCAGATAGGTAAGGCGTGATTTGCTCTTAGTCTGCAACTGTGGAGAGGAGAGCACTGTCTGTGCTCCTGATCCCTTCAACGTCTTTCCAAGGGACATGAAATCCATTTTGATAGTTCACAATCTCATTGTTGCAGCCTCATTCAACCCGGAAGTGTAGGAGTTGGGGATAGTCCTCTGGTTTTATCAGTTTTGGTGGGCTCTCTGTAACATGATGAATGTGGGCGTGATAGGCAGCAAATCTTGTCAGAGAGGTTGGATGGTAAATGGCTGCTTCCATGCGTCTCACTGGGGGTTCTCCAATAATTACCATGCTTCATGCACTTTTGGTGGCACTCATGCTCCTATGAATGGTTAATTGTACCAGTTCTGTAGCATTGCCCTTTTCTTGTTCTTGACTACTTATTGCGGAGTGTTCTCCTTCCAGCCTCACAGTGTCATATTTGTTATGTAGGGACACACTGGTAGCAATGGGAAGACTCTACCTGTTGCTCCAAGCAGAGAGGAGTGTCCAGTCTCCCTTGCCTTGCAAATCAACCAAGTCTGTCTCAGGGCTGGATGCTAACTTCCCTTCTGCTTCCAACGTCTTAAAGCAGCACTGTCTCTTTGCCTATGTCAGTGCATGATACCATGCATCAGTCTCCTGCTTGGATTCCCAGACAGTATGCTGCCTGATGAGCTCCTCACACAACATGGCAGCCTGCACCAAAGGCAGGTCATCTGTCTGGGCACACTTGCACCTGTGACACCTCTGCCTTCAGGGCCCAGGGGGACTTTCACATTCTGGACTTTCCTGCAGCTGAGGGTCTGGGTAGCTCTTTTAGTCTTCAGCAAGTCTGTTTGGGTCTAGACATATAACCAAGGCGGCTGTGGTCTCTCTTGGTTTTAGCCTGACAGCTGCAATGTGTAGATGCTATTTTTCTTATAGAAGAAGACTGCTTCCTCTTCCTCCCCAGGTAGAACTAAATGGCCTTTTCTGTGTGCCCTTCCCAGAGAACTGCTGTACCGTGTCCTGACCGCAGCACCGTGCCCCGGTCACTCGCCTTCTCTGGGGCCGTTTATATCTGCTGGCAACACTCACATCGTGTCAGCCTTGTTCATGAGAGTTAATGGTTCCTGGCGGGTCTCTCAGCTCTTACTCATGTTTTCCTGACTGGAGGCCCTGCCCAGCTTGTTCTAGTGCTCAGTCCCCAGAACTTACGTGGCTGCTGCTGCTGTTGCCGCTATCACTGCTGTGTCCCTGGCTGACCTTAATAATTAAAGTACATTTTAAGTAATAATTAAAATCCATTTTAGAAAACAGTTGTATTAATTCTAAATTCAGTGTATTCAATGGCAGATGATGGAGAAAATACTCTTTTAAATGAAAGAGATATTCTTAAAGTTCTTCATAAATTTGAAGACCATAGTATATCAGGTATATTAATCGGACATTTAGGAAATCATCTTTTTACCCATGAAATGTTGTTTTGGTAGGATATGCAGAACTTCAGAATTTCATATAGTATTCTCTTTTAACAGCCATGACTTCAAAGAAAATACACAGATTGTGGCATCCCTTACATTACGATACTGTAGGTGTGGGCTAAACAACCTCTGCTAACCTAAGAAAAATAAGTTTCATTTTGAAAGGGAAAGCAGGAGGTGTAGAAGTAGAGGAAGAAGGATTGATTATTGAGCAAGTTAATTAGAAAGAGCCCAAGGGAAAAGTTAGGAAATTAAAACCCATAGAATCAGCATGACAGGAGCTAAAAATATATTGTCACAAGATACGCCGAGGGTGGGGAGCAGCAGGGAGGCAAATAAAGAATTTGATTAAACAGTAAGACGTTTTTTCAGGTACTTGATTTCTATATTTCTTGTGATCCAGCCTCAATAAAACAGTGGAGTAATAATTACACTTTGCACCTTCATGCTAACCTTTAGAACAGAGGTTGCTGAAAAGTTAAATATTCAAGGCTAACATTTATTCAATGCTACATCAAAAGACTACATGTAATGGGAAAGCAAATATATGAGTGGTATGTGACACAGGTTGGATACAATTTTGTGAGGAATGAAAACTTAAGAAAGTGAAAGTGGAAAACATAACCTTAATAAATATTATAGTAATGTTTATTTTGAGTAATAAATGATTGAGACATCATGGTGCATTGCTCTGGATGGTAGTAGAAAGCTAAGACTATTATGAAGCAGATTTCAGAGCCAATTTTTATTTTAAAGGTTTATGTACCTTTCTAAGTAAGATCTATTCTAATCTTTCATCTATTCTAATGGTACTTCTCTTGAATAGAGAAAATAACATATAATGTTGATTTTTGTTTTGTTAAATGTGAAAAGCATCCCTCAGTTCTGGGTGTACATGTGCCAGAGTAAATGTCTAAAATGTGTTAGAGGTTGACTTTTTATGACTGTTCATAATGCCTGAATTTCTACAAGTTAGCGGCATGCCTACATGTTTACTCATAAATGAGTAGGTAAAATAAATTTTTACAACTATAAAAACCAGTATATTGAATAAATATACTTGGGTGTTTTCCAAGGCAATATAGCATAGGATATAGTCTATGAAGTGGCAGGACACTTTGAAGAGGTGAACTATGTGGTTTCCTTGGGTGTCCAGGTCTGTGTTTTTTTCCATAATGTAGGCTTTGCTGGTTGCTTTCTCTTAACAGGATCAACTACATCAGTTTAAAATCCAAATAATGACATTTACTGAAAAAAGTGGATAGAATTTTTTAGAGCTTGGCTATTCTATATTATACCTCACTAAGATGAATTGTTATAATTAAGTGATTACTGTAATGCATTAAACATCCCCTTGTCACTGGTTGTATATTTCTCCTTGACATAGCTCGTTGTAGTTTTCTGTTTCAGTGTTAAGAATTATTACTTAATATTAGGTCAACATTCAGATTAAGTGGCTCCATTTTCTTACTGAAATATACAGTCTATTCTCCAATTCAGGTGTGGATTCCTTGCATACAAAAACTAATGAATTAGTACCTGTGTTAAGTGATCAGAAGCACAAATTGAAAAAAAGCTGTGGACTTGTCAGAATGTGATACATCTGGTGAAGTCCCTTTCATTTGTTTCTTTAAATAAATGAAACCTTTAAACTTTTTATTTCTCTGACTTGTTTTTCCTTAGAGGAAGTGTTGGTAAGTGGTGACTTCCTAAGGCAGAAAGCATCACAGGATGAAAGCACAAAAAATTTGTATTCCTTTGCTGGTTCCCCCACTGGTGCTTCATGCAAAGCATGTGTCCTTATCGTATGTTGGGTTCCCCATATGTGAAATGAAAGAGACTTCTTAGCAATGGTCCTGGTTATTTTCTTCACTCTTTGTATCTCCTAAATGGAAATAATTTTATTTTAAACACCCAGTTCATTAACCAACAGTGGGTTATTGCCCTAGTTACAGCTTAAGTAACCTATAAAAGTACTTTGTTTTGTGGAGCTTTCTGTTTTGCATACCTAATTGGGTACAGGCTTGTTTGGTGAACCATGATACAGATTGTTTTGAATGTAAGCATTTTTTCTGCCTAAGCTAGGGAACAGTTTTTCTCCCAGTATTTATTTATATTGGATAGAGATTGCATTTCAGATTTCAAGTGGTGCAGCTGAGCTCTGAAGTGTCTTTAGAAAGAAGCAGTGATTAATTATTTTAAATACAAATCCATAGCCAAGCCAGGTTTTTGTGTACCTTAAGAGAAAATTCATTAAAATTAGTATGGAAATATTTCTACATGTTCTGTATGATGTTTCTCAATGAGAACATTCTCATTGTTTTGTACAAGTTCTGTATGATTTGATTATTAGGTAAAATGCATTACAAAACCTTTTTAGGGCTTAATATAAACGTAAAAATACTTATGAAGTATTTAGGAGTACTTAGTGCTTTTAAGCAGATAGCTTTTTATGTCCCAAGTGAGTAAAACTGGGTCTGGAAAACAGTTTTCTGCCTCCCCCCTCACCACTTCCTCTGTTCTAGGGAGGTGAGAGGATCAGAAAGTTGTATTTTAACCTTTTTTGAGTTAACACTACAGGTGTTAATCCTCTTATTCTTGGATGCCATTAGTTAAGGGCATAGACCATTCTGTGGGCAGAGCATCAGTTCCCTAAATTCATTGCCCCAGAGTTGCAATGCTTGACAAACTTTAAGTTTTACCTGCATGCAAATGTTTGAGAATCTGATGGGAGTTAGTGATCCGTGTGGGAACTAAATTGTGGGTGTAACCATGACTCCTTGTTCTGTCATCTCTGATATGTATAAAGTAATTGCTTACAGTGCTTTTCAGTAAAATGTGTGTTTCAATAAAATACAGAGGTTTGTTTATACCCTACAGCAATGGCTGTGTCCTCATGTACTTGGATTCTTCTTCAGCAACTTCTGATACTGCTGTATTTACATCAAGTTCTTACGGGCCATTAGTGTAGCAGATTTGTCATGGCACATTTGATTTGTGCCATAATGAGTTTGTGGATAATTTGTGGATAATGAGTTGTGTATGACTGACTAATTAGTTCAAGGCATTGCAAACATGGGTTTGTCTCTCAGCTGTTTTACATGTAACTAAAAAGCCAGTCTCATTTCAGGTGATCTGCCCCTTTCCTGAGGTAATTTTTGGTTTATTGTGTGTCAGGAGAGGGACAGGGCACATGGTCTGAATGTGTTAATCCAGATAATACTCTTAACATGATTCATGGAACTTCTTGTTTGTTACAGCCCCACTACATATGTTTTGGATGAAGATGAGCCTCGCTTCCTTGAAGAAGTTGATTACAGCGCAGAGAGTAATGATGATCAAGATGTTGAATTAGCTGATAATGTGGGTGATTATGAGGCAACTAATCAAGATGATGGACTTTCAGACTCAGATTCAACAAGGTTACTCCTTTCTTGAACCAGCTTTGCTGCCAGTAATAGAAAATAAAGCATCCTGGATTTCCAGTCATATACTTCCTTGATGTTTTCTTAAAAGGGGATAAGCTTCAGTTAACACAAATAACTGGGGCCTGCATAGCTCAAGGACAGTAAATATTTCTGATAAATTTGCATTTGTTTTATTTAAGGAGTTCTGTGTATTCTTTAAGCCCTAAATTGATGAATTTATTTTCCAGTTCATTTTCTACTAAATAGTACTGCATGGCATTTTGTGTCCTTAAACCCTATCTTCAGAAAAATGGATTATAATTTGTAGTGTGTCACAGTACAGAAACTAATTTTTTTGTGGTACAGTTCTTTGAGTTGCTTTCTGAAAAATACATATGTACAGATTTTCTAAATTAATTTGTGTATGTCTGTGTATATGCAGGTGTGTATACTGAGGTGAAGAGGTTATTTTTCGACATTATTTCAAAGATACTTGATTGTGTTTGAAGCAATGTAGTGCCTGCTCTGAAACCATTCAATAATTACTAAATTAAAAATGAGAACATGATGTATGGATTTTTGCACTTGTTTCTTGCTTCTGATGATTATGTGGTTTTGCCACAGTATTAAGTGAAAAATCTTACTAATGTCTGTTCAGAGTTCAGGAATTTTGCACAGTGACCAATGCAGCCTGTGCTTAGAAGAACTAGACTCTTGTATAAAACTCACCCATAAAATAGGCATGATTTAATTTGAAGAAGTTTTCTTGTTAATTGTACATGTCTACAAGAAGAGGTCAGGTATGTACACTCTGTGTGTATTCAGCTACACAGCTACTCCATTCTTCTTCTTGAATATGCACATAGTTAAAAAATGTTCACTTTACCGGAGGCACATTAGCTGTTTACCCAATTCAGCTGCTTTAAGGGGGATGGTGCATTTCGGTTTAAACCTTTTTTGCCTCATAGCAACCTAGTGCTAACTCTGCTCTGATGAGGAGATTGTACTGTAACTTCCTGAGGTCTCTTCCAGGCTGAATAATTATTCTCTGGTTCTGTATTCTTCATGTTTAAAGTCAAGCTGTCAGATACGGGATTTCTTTGTCTTCTCCTACCATCTTCTAATTCTTATTGCCTCTTGCCTCTGCTTTAAATAAGATCTAATAGAGAAATGAAGATAGTTGTAGTCTGTGGTTTACAGAATTGACATGTTTTGCAATGAAAAATACTTTTCAAAAATTATTTTTACTTGATGTGACCCAGTTGGGGCATTCATTTTTGTCTGCATGTGCAAGGGCTTTAAGAGCATGAAGAATAACATTTCTAAGTTATAGCAGGTTTTTAACTGATAAGGATTTTGTGTATGTTTGTTGTTCCAAATAAAGCTGTATTTTAGAGGGGAAGGGTGCCTTCAGTAGAGGGATTAAAAAAGAATAAAATTTATGACAATTACCTGTATTAGTGATTTTCAGCCAGGAGATGGATTTGCACCAGGATCTGTTCTTTCAAATTCAGCATTGTTTGGTAATGCCTGTCAGTAGCATCCCGATTCTGAAACTGGGGAAGGGGTTTTGATCCCTTGTTATATGCTACTGTGTTTTTGTTTGAAGGCTTAAATTTATATTAATAAACATGCAGAGAGATGTAAGAATGGAAAACATGGAAAAGTTGGAAACATTGAGTCTTGTCCCTTTATAAGTTTTTCTCTGTAGTGAAAATTATCTTTCCTTGTGTTCTGTGAACTACATACTGTAAATAAGAAAATTTATTTATTACTCTGTTGAAGAGGAGCCTTCTGCATTGAAAGTAGAAGAATTTGGGAGTCTGTCTAACCCTGCCACAGAATTTGAATTATCTGTCAGTGCAATGACAGCAGTTCAGAATGTTCATCTTGCCCTGTCAGTCTTACACTACTTACCTGCATAAATAGATTTTGATCTTTAAGGGGTCCTACTTCAGTGGGAGTGGTACTCATAAATAAAATTATTCATAAACAATTTCACTTATGTTTCAGAGAATGCAGGATGCCACATATTTGTTAACTCTATTGTGCATGTCTTCTCGGGTTTCATTTGAATTTGTATTAATCTTGGAACACTATTTTTATACTACTGGCAAGACTAGAAATATACTTCATCCATTTAGAAAGAATTGTGGCTTAGTAGCACAAAATTGTCTTTTCCTCCTGAGTACATATGCATATTTGTTCTTCTCATGACTCCAACAGCTTTTAATCTGTGCAAAGAAAGAGTTATCAGTTATAAAATGTCTCAGGATAATGTGTTCATACATTAGATAAAGCAGTTATGCATTAGATATCACTAGTTCCATGTTAGATGTCACTCTGGTAGCTGTTGGTCTGAACTTCTACCAGTGCAATTCTAATGCCTGAGATGAAACTGTTGCTATCTTACACATTGTTGAAAATGCGAAGGTTGTTACCTCTTAAACATTCTCCAGTACTTGGCTTTTGGAAGGTAAAGTCCCCATTCGTGCTCACAGGGGTGCCAGCTCATGGGAGGAACTGCTGCTCTGATAACTGCTCCGTACTGTTTATCCCTGCTCTCTGATACCTGCTGCCATTGTTGCAGTGGTGTTGACAGACACATGCTGGTGCACCCGTTTATGTGTTTTGATGGAAGTCTGGTGTTTAGCTGAAAATGGAACAGCTAACACTTTAGCACGCATTCCATTCTGTTACTGTGGCATTCACCCTGAATAAATGGACAGAATGACAGCAAAGAATGGCAGCATCTTGGACTGTCACACGACAGTCAGCAAGCATGGTCTGTCCCAGACAATTGACTGTCTTTTTTCTATACACTGGCATTTCAATGTGGCTTTGATTTTAAATGATGCTGTTTGCTGTAAGTGTGACTGGTTCTGTATAGGCAAAGAACATATCCCTAGATCTTCCTCCAGTAGTAATAACCAAGAAGACTATAATTAATAATTACATCTGTGTTATTTACTGTCTTGCTTCTAAATAATTGCTGGATGATGAATCACTCTATTCCCTTTCCAGAAATAATTCAAGTTGCATCACAAATTTTGGTACTGTGTCTTCACTGGTGACATCCTCTGATGTAATATAATTTACAGCAGTTTGTGCCAAAGTCGTGCCTGATCATTTTTCAAGGTGAATTGCTTTATCAGCCTGGCTTACCCCAGGGAGTTTGGTTTGAATCTCAAATAAGACTGCAGAAGCAGTAAACACTGTTCACAAAATGCAAAAATACAAGGTTTCAGATAATTTCTGTTGTAATGCTGTGATAGATATAATTGTTGCAGTGTTATTATGCATGCCCCAAATACCAATACTTATTAATAAAAATGCATAATAAAGAATTAATTGCAATCTTTTGCTTCCCTATTATTGGTTAGTGATGATTAAGGATTTCTCATCCTAGCATTTGTAGCAATGTTCCTACCTGTAATAGCAGTGCGCTTAGTGTTTTAAAAAGGAGAATATTTTGTTCTCTGTGAAATTAGTCGGTGTGCTATAGGCTTAGAGTAGCATTTGCATATTAATTGACTGAACTATAACTAAAAATTTTAGAGATTCAACAATATTTGTAAAACTTACGAAGACTTTGGATGAACCACAATGAAGAGCAGAGCACACATAAGAGCCTTCTGGTGAGAGTCTTACCCTCCCACACAGTTAACAGAATATTCATCTGATCTAGGAAAGGCACAAGTTTATTCCTCAATACGTCATCCCTTTACAATTCAACTCAGACTGCAATTGAGGAGTTACTTTTACTATATAAGTTTTTGTAGTAGCAGTTTTAAGATTTCAGCAATTTTTTGAGGGAAAGCTCAAGCTAAACTGAGATCTAGTTTTATGCAGCTGTCTGAAAAGAGCAAGTGATTACTAGGAATCACCAATGTAACTTTTGCAAATACATTCGCAGTTTAACTACACCTGTCATACTACATTAAGTTGAACAGCTTCACGGACTGTGTTGTCTAAATGGTTTTAAGGATCTACAATAGTCATAGTGACAAATTAGTCTTAGGATATCTTTCTTTGATTTCAATGTTTCTAAGGTCATCAGGATACAAATCTTTTGAGATGTGAGCTCACATCTTGTTTATTTACATAAACTAAATCTAGGTTGCTTTGAAAGATGGGGTTTAAACACAAAATGTCAAACAGCTGTGACACCTAGTAAAGAATACATTGTCTCAGCTATTTCTAACAGTATCACATGTCCCTATACAATACTTCATAACTATAAAAGACACCCCTTTATTTCTTTTTATTATAAAGTTATGTGCTGTGGTTTTTTTTCTTTTAAAAAACAAAACAACCCCAACAAAAACAACAAAAAAAATTCCACCAAAAATACAGTACTGTTAGTACACTCAGTATAGCTCTTACTAGAGCTCTTATACAGCTTTTGAAGCAGTTCAGAAAGAATTCGGTGCAAAATAGGGGTTTATCATCAAAGCAAATGACACACCATAGGATTTGTTCATCCAAATTCTGTGGTTACGAAATACCAGCGAGGTGCTGCCTCTTGTTGCCCCTGCAATATTCTCGACTGCAAGATGTTTGTGCTTAGTGTGTGCCCTTCTTTCTGGCATGGGGTTATTTCTCATGCCGCTTTTTTCGTGGTCGATTGGAAGAATATATACTAGCAGCACCTCATTATTACATAACTACTGTAAATTTTCACTGGGCTGAATGCTAACTAATAAAAGAATGTGACTAATAAAATTCCACAATAGTACTTGCATACTTGAAATGCTGCTGTTAACATGGAGAGGGGAGATTTACTTTAAATGACCTGAAATAGGACTTTTCTTTACACTGTGTCCCTCCAGACTTACAAAGATAAGATAATAATAAGGTAGCATAAAATGCTCTCAGATAATAGCATTGTATTCATGCTCCTTTTGTTCCCAAAAGAAAATGGGCGTGAGAGATTTCAGTACAAACAAGACTTGAAGCACAGAGTAAGTACCATATTTACATACTTCTTAATGATAGTCCAGCTGACCCCTCGCTTCGGTGGTACATTTTATGAAGATAAACTGAAATGAGGTGTCCTGCACAAACCTTCAGCCAACAGTCTGCCTTAAAAATTGGCTTTGATCATCATCCCACACAATTTAGTACCTTATACAGCCAAACAAATAGTCCTAAACTGGGTCAGACAGTACTCCAAAATAATAAATGCTTTGGGTTTTTGTCTTGTGAAGTTGGCAAAATTTTCAGATTCTCTGCAACAATCATCCTCCTGTTCTGGCTTTTGTGTAATCACAAAAGACGCAAGTTCAATTTAAAAGGACACTGTCCTTGTGTATACACTTTTACATCTGTTCAGTTTAATCCGTGTCTGCTCTAGGTTACTTTGCTCTTCTAAAGCATTCAGTCTAGTCAAGTCAGTCCTTTAGCTTAAGTGATGAGCCAGTGACATTTTCCTCTTCTTTTGGGTCTGACCTCACTGTCAACAAAAGCTTTCAGTTATGAATCCCATCAGTCAGTATTGCTTGAAAATGCTGCTGTTATCAAATGTACACAACTGTGTTCCAGAATGAGAGTCCCCAAACTATGTTTAAATACAGTAGCTCATTTTTCAGTATGTCAGGTACTTGTTCCTTTTGTCCAAAGACTAAATGTTTAGAACATAAGTAGACAATATTTTAGAAGAATAATATTTCAGAACTATGAGTGAATTCAGAGACACATTAACTCTAAAAATCCCTTTATGCTGAGTACTTGAACCCAAAATCTAATAGGGAAATAGATCAAATCTGGTGTACTCATTCAGGGGGCCTTGTGGTCAGCTAATTCTATAAGCAAGCCATGTCACTTGGCATTCCTTCTCACACAGCTTCCTGTGTTGAGGAGAAAATGCTGCCAGTCACAGCAAGGGAAGAAGTCTTCATTTTGATATCATTTACCTTGCTGCATCTGCCTCACAAACTCTAGAGATTGGTGGGCACATTTTGCTCTGCCTCTCAGCTGTGCTCTATGGTAGGGCGAGAGGGACAGAAGGATAAATTACAGCTAGTTGTCACTAAGGGTCACGCAGACTAGTGTTGAAGAAGATCCACGCTCCTCCATGACTTATGCACCAGGGCAAGGTGGCTGTGGGCAAAGTGCCCACTGGCAATGAAGGAAAATGTAGTAAGATGAACACAGTACCCTTTGGTTTGCAGTCTGTGAACAGCAGACGCAAACGGGTCCTGAGCAATGACTTGGCCACATGTGGAACTCCCACAATCCTTGCTTGAGCTTCCCACCACTCTGTAGCTGGGGGCCCTGATGGGGCACTGCTGCCTGACCTGGGGCCAGGCTACTGGTACAGATGTGAGAACATCCCCACAGTGGTATGAAAGGTAATGCTGGAGGTGTGAGCAGGGCTGTTGAGGTGCGGTCACTGACCTATCAAGGATTCAAGAAAGAAAACACCAGCATAGAAATCTTGGGGGAAAACTGGGGAGCAGCTAGGTAGGAGTCACTGGCTCAGCCATTGGTGCCAACGGGTGCCGGCGGGTCTCTCTCTGGGGCTGAGCATTGCCTGGAAGCCCACCCTGCACACAGGACCAACGCCTACCTGAACTCCAGAGCCTTCTTGGAGTGATCAGCAGACTTGGACTTTGAGTAGCAGATCGCTAAATCCCAGCTGCCTTTTGTCCATGATAGGCAGTGAGAAAAAGCACAGAATCATAGAATTGTTTCAGTGGTAAAAGACATCTGAGATCTTTGAGTCCAACCATTAACCTGACGGTGCCAAGTCCACCACTAAACCACATCGCTAAGCACCACATCTGAGCACCTTTTAAATAACTCCAAGGATAGTGACTCAAGCACCTTCCTGAGCAGGCTGTTCTGGTATTTGATGATCCTCTCAGCGAGGAAATCTTTCCCAGTATCCAAAAAACCCCTCCCCTGATGCAACTTGAGGTAATTTTCTCTTGTCCTGTCACTTGTTACTTGGGAAAAGAGACTGACCCCCACCTGGCTACAACTTCCTTTCAGGTATTTGCATCCAGGATCTAACTACAAAGTCACCCCTGTTAAATTTAGTGATTTACATCACAAGGATTTATGTTCACCCTTAGCAGGTGCTCATACAAATGGAATAATACAATTGGAGTCCAACAACAAAACTTGAGAAGTATTTTCAAATTTGAGGGTAGAAAGAACGTGTCTGAGATCCCAGCTTTATGTGTGGGAAGCCTTATGTGTTGATTGAGATCTGGGGTTTGCAGGAAGAGACATTTAAGCCAAGTGTGTCTGCTGGAGACTGATTAACTCTCAGGAAATTTGAAATGACATTTTCTCATTCCCAGCTGAAAGGTTTGATACGTCTCTAAGTGCTAAGGATTTAAATTATTCCAAAAGAGGAAGAGAAGGGGTTATGATATGGCAAAGTAAGGATATGGCAAAGGGATTTCAAAAGCTTAAATGTACTTATTTTTCATGCATAAAAACAAGAGGGAGAGGAGTACATGACACAGTTTAGGTAAAACAAATTCAGTATAATGTCTGTGATCACTAAAAATCTGAGTTTCTAAAATTTAGTTCTTCAATGAATTTTTAATCTAATAAAATTTTGTTATTGTCTTGATCGGAAAAAAATATTCCTGGTGTGCAGGGAGAAGAAGCAGTACCGTACTGTTTCCTGCAAAAGACCACTTAAAGGCTACAGTCATGTACAGCATGAACTCTAGCCTGTTTTCTCTTCTTCTTCTTAGTGACGCCCTTGAAAACTTCTTTCATAATGTAGGTCAATGCATTTTCCAGCCCAAGGTTTGTGAGATGGGAAGGGCATTTATATCACATCACGTAAGGATACAAAATATTGATCGCTATAAAGAGAGCTATGATGACTGGTAGTACACTTCGAAAGCGCCGCCTGGTCCCCACCCATATGTAAAAGCTTCACCTGCCCACATTATGCCAGATATTAAAATAATGCTCTGAGAAAGGGGAATTACAAAACCGTGAAAAAGCAGCCCATATGGCACTCTGCAGAGTGTAGCACGTTTGAAAGCTGCAAGACTGTTCTGAGGAGAATCTGTGTCTTATTTTTATACGGAGTTCCTGTTTATGCATCTGAATTTTCAGTATTTTCACCATACACCTGGCTGCCAGTAAATACGTTGTAACAAAATAAACAGCAGAAGGTTGCACACCAGCGCTGTGCAAGTGTTGGAGGAGAAAGCCGTGTTTGTGGACAGGAGGCTTTCCCAGCAGCATTGAGTGGCAAGTAAAGGTCATATTTATATTGCTTTTCCCTGGCGACTCTCTTTCTGAATGGGCGTCTTTAATGATGAGGCAAGCCTTGGCCTAATGGAGTGGCGAAGAAGGTGTCTTTCAACAGGTATTGACCATGAAATGCTAGCTGGAATCATTAAATAATACTTAACCTTCTTCCTTCTGTTTGTTCTAATTTACTCTGTTGTATTGAATAGTCAGCAATTAACCCATAAATGAGGTGATACCAGAGGTATTTATACGACAGCAAAAATATCCAGTGTGTTTGTTTCTTTATACTGACACAATTTCCATGTTAATACCTTTCTTTTCTCTCAGTCTGGAAAAGGTATAGGACCTATGCTACTGAACCAGGGAAAGGGTTTGTAATCTCACCTCTGCCGTTAGCAAGTGTTGACAGCTCTAGGAGAGGTATGAGGAGCCATTTAACCTAGTCACAACATAATTGCCCCTAGCAGAAATTATTTAAAGCCCTGCAGCGAAGGAAGCTTGTTTCGTTTCCCTTCATTAATTGACTGTATTTACTCAGTGTATGGAGATGTTGCTGTTCTCAGTATTGTTTAATGTCTTCACTAAAATGAAGTGCTGTGCCAGTTTTATCACAGTGAAAGTCCTGTGCTACAGTTTTTCTGTCCTATTAAATATTCTCTGTTTGCTGTGTCTGAGATTATAAGTGGCCACAATCCTCTTGGACTTGTGGGTGGAAATGGCTGCAGTCACAAGCCCGTAAAAACCCACGATGCCTGTTAAGACTTAATCGGTGTGCTAATGATGCGTTAAGCTATTAGGGTGAGTTCAACATTAACAGGTAGAAATCTAAACAACGAAAGGGCAGGACAGAAGCCCTCTATTACTTTGACTTTGTTAAATAAAAATACAGTGGTGAACATCACTGTATTAAAAAAAAAATAAAATTCTAAGAGTCCTGAAAAGAATTTGAGGATTTTGGTTTCAGAATACCTCGAGTAGTGTGAAGTTAATGAGGCAGGAGATCCGGAACTGAACACTAGGTACAAAACAGCGTAGTGAATATACTCATTAAGTGTACAGAGTCTCTTTCATGCAGTGAACAAGGCACAGATGTAAGGGAAAAAACGTTTATACCTAAAGATTACATCATATTTATAAGTATATGAGGCCTGAAGAGAGTCTGTACAGGCAACTTTCAAGTTGGTGAATTCAGCTTTATTCCTACACTACTGCAATTTTTTATGGAGCACATGGTTAGGTCTTTCACTGCACTCCAGGAACCAGTAAATGCTGTTTCAGTCTTACTGTCTTCAAATTATTTCATCAAGTTACGTGTGTTGAAAAAAGAAGAAAACAGTCTGACAAGAGCTTTTTCCATCTCTGTACTAACATATGTAGAGCACAAAGACATTTTGACAGGGCAACTGTAAAATACTATTAGTTTATTTATATAATAAAAAAGCTCAATATTCCCTAAAATATTCCCATGCAATAATTAATTTTTTTTTAATCTCACACTTATTTTGAAAGGAAAGAATGCAAAATAATTATGTTTAAAGCAGAGTAACTTGCAAAATAGTAACTTGCAAAAAACAAACTTACATCCTGTGTTAGACTCCCCACTTCTTTGGAATATAAATTGCTTTTATTTTAAAGTTTTTTAAAAGGGCTGTTTTCCATGCTTTTGTTTGCTCTTAATGTCAAGACAAAAAGGGAAAATTGCTCTTCCATTCCATAGACCTTGGGAAATACAAAGTTCCAAGAAGTAAGAGGAGGATTGCAAATTTGAAGTTTGTGTTTGATGTTTGGGATCATAATTGAAATCATGAAAGTAACTCTCTTTAATTTCACAAACAGATTAAAAAAAAATGTCCTTCATGCCCTCATTAGCCTAGAAATGGACCACAGAAAGAATTAATTTTGAGATGTTCATAATGTAAACATGCAAAAGAAAATTCCTGCCTGCCATTTATTTTTTCCCTACTGCAATTGCTAAAAATACCAGAGAAATACAGAAGATATACAGATATGAAACACAGCTTTTTGGTGATTCAGCATGGCCAAAAACAAAGACTGGGATCATTAGTAGCTTTACAACAAAAGCCACAATAATTGCTGTCTTCAACTTTCCTCAGTTTTGCAGGGGGTACAACATCCTGCTAAATGTGTTCTGTGTGGAAACAGAATAAACTGCTTGCCCTGAGTTTAGGTCCTAGCCAGAACATTAAAAATTCTTTTTAAAAAAATAGCTCTTGCTTTACTTATGCTGTTTCCCGAGACCTAATGGTTTTTAATATGGAGAAGAGTTTTAAACTAAAAGAGAGGGAGATCTAGAATAGATGTTAGGAGGAAATTCTTTACTGTGAGGGTGGTGAGAGGTTGCCCAGAGAGGTTGTAGACTCTCTACCCTTTGACTTGTTCGAGGCCAGGCTGGATGGGGCACTGAGCAACCTGATCTAGTGGGAGGTGAACCTGTCTGTGGCAGGTGGTTTGGAAGTACATGATCTTTAAGGTCTTTTCCAACCTGAACCATGCAATGACAATGCCAACAACCTAGTATAGGAGGAGAATTGAAATAATGGAGTTTGTGAAATTATCAGCCCGCTTTTCAGAGGGTAGATGTTCACTTGATCAAGTTCCCTACTTTATGATATTTGATTTAGTTCTCCTTTTATTTAAAAAAAAAAAGAGAGAGAGAGAGCGGAAGAAAGGCAATTCCCTTGGTTGAAAGATGGCAGTCACACTATGAGCTTGTTTTCACAGCCTTGCTCTCCTCTGCAGACCTTGAAGACATGCTCTGTACCACGCCATCCCTCCTGGGGGAGGACACAGCAGCTGTGAGGCTGTGATGTGCAGGGCACAGCACAACAGGCAAATGCTGCCTGCTCATAGTCAGGTTCCATGCACAGAAAACTGTACGTGTGGAGAGAGGGAAGTCTTGGGAAAGCATATCTTGGGAGCTGGGACAGGGTAGGAACTTTGGAGATGGTAAGGTCCCCATACCAAGGCCAGAGATGGTCCCAGATGTTCCCAGGCATGCATCTGGAATGGGTGAGAGAGCGGAATGGGTGAGGCTATGTGAGCAGGCAGAAAGCAGTGAGGGCACGCCAGGCACAGAGGAACTGGAGGAGAGCCTGCAGGGCATGGGATCTTTCTGGAGACCCCATGATGCATGACAACAGCCTCAGTCAGGGGATCTCATGAGTTCCTACCACACTCCTCAGGCTCAGGAAGAATTCAAATTCACACTCATGCAATCTGCTTCAGCATTCTGACATAAAAATGGCCTGTCTGGGGGGATTGGTATATCTTCTCTTTCCTTTATGCTCATGTAATATGAGAAGACAATGTTCCATGACACATGCACACCCTTCCAAAAGTGCTGAGCTCTTGGGAGCTTATTGTAGAGGAGTATGGGGAGAAGAGAGAAGCAGATTGAGGCACATTCTAGGCCTGGAACAACTATTTTTAAACTTTGTTCTCTCTTTGTTTGCTCTATTCTCATTTGGCTTACAACCATGGGGGAAGAGGGGTAGGATTTAAAGTTCACATCATGCTTAGCTCAATGTTTTTTGTTTTTATTTTCATTTCCTCGAGATTGGCGGATTCTCATCAGACAAATTAACCAATTTTCATCTGAGAGAAGTCAAGAACAATGCTGTGGTTTGGGAGCATAACCCAACTGATGATTCTGATTTCCCACAAGAAACTTCCCCTAGAAGAGGCAAGGTCTGAATTCTTAAATTTGTTTCTGTAGTAGTGTAGCAGACATTTCTGTTCTCGAAATCAAACAATCTTCTATTTCAGGTCTTCGTTTATGTTTCAAAACCATGAGCTAAACTAAGAGATTGCACGACTGCTTGCTTCAAGGTCTGTTGTGCTTAGCTCTTGCTGCTAAGGAGCTAGCAGGAAAATAGATATAATTTTGAACTCTTTGGTAAGACTCTGAATTTTAATGTATCAGGGATAATACAGCTTACAGAGTTTACAGCAGTTTTCTCTTAGAATGAGACTAAGCGTATGAAAAATATTTCCTCTTTGCTTTGAACTGTTCTTACAGATTACTTCTATTACAACAACTTTGTAAGAAGCAGTGTCACTATGTGATTGCATGTCGTGACAGCTAACAATTCAGCCTAGACTTCGCTAAAAAACAGGCTGTATAATCCATCCTGTCCTGTTAGATGAGATATGCTTCTTTCTTTGAAATTTAGAAATTAGGGCATAAACAATGAAAGAAGAAATTTTTATTAATTATTGATTCCATTTTTTATCATTGCAGCAGTCTTTAATTTTGAAGTTTTATAATCTGAGTTTATACTATCTCTTCTGATTTTTTAACTGCAGGTTCTATTGCAATTGCAGAAGAAGAGAAGCAATGATAAATTCTGTCATACTACATTACAGACAAAATACAAGAAAATGTAACAGCTGAACACCTGTGCATTAAATATTACTTAAGCTTCTTTTTTCAAATAGACAGGATCCTTTAGTACTTGATTCAGGACAACAATGCCCAGCATCTGCTGGACTTAGCATTGTAATGGGGAGAAAAGCACAGTGAAACCTGTGCACAGCTAATGCCTCAACAATACCATGACCAGCAACAAAAGGCAGCTGATAAAAATTTCAGCATCTCTAACTGACCAAAAAGGACATTGCTGAAAGATTTTGGTAGTATAGTAAACAGAGAGATCTACTAACTGAGAAATAAACCCTATTTCAAATGCTTGATAATAAAGCATATAAAGAAAATTCAGAGGTTTGAAGGTGATTATATTGCATAGGGGAAGATGTCCTGGGTCTGAGCAATATCCTGTCATCCTACCTCGTTACATTAAGCTTTCTCATGGGACCAAAACTTATTTTAATACAAATTAACAGGCATTGTACCTGAAACAACTCCATACAGCAAGGAAAACAGCATCAACTATTTGCAATGTATGGCAAATAGAGAATTGCTTCATTTGGCTCGAGCCACTAAGAAAATATTTATTTCAGGACTTGCTGAAAGTATTTTTATTTTGAAAAGGATTATCAAGTTTCCCACTGTTTTGTAGGTCTAAGGAATCTTATTTTCTCTACTTCACACACTTTCATAAACAGTACATATTAAGATTGAAACACTGAAGACATGCATCTTCTCATTAACTTCTCTGTCTTTGCTTTCTTGTAATTCTGGCTGCATGTGTTTAATATTCTCTTTAAATATGTTTCTCCTTCTGACTGACTGGTGCCTAAATATAGGAAAGTCACAGATGCAGGCTGAGACATTACAGCTGTAAGCATTTGGAAGAACAACGAAAAACAGAAAAATCTTATTCATTTACAGACAACATTGTAATTGTCAGTGGTGGATAATGTGAGTGGATGAAAAGGCTGTCCCTCATTTAGCAACTACTTGAATATGGCCTTGGAACAGGAGATTCCAGAATAAACTACATCTGATGCCGGGATGGAGAGACTCATAAAGTAGTTTTGAAGCAGAGACTGGCTTTTGCACCCAACCACTTGCAGGATATCAGTATGAAGGTGCAGTACATACCAATAAAATGATCGATTCTCTCTAAAACTGACTAAGCAATTACAGAGTCGATTACCATCTAACATTTAGGTAAATCACTATTCCTTTTCGATGTTTGCCTATCAGCTCATTAACTGAACCCAATGATTCGCTCTTCTTAGCTATGCAAATCCAATTCAAAAAACTGCAAGACTGAGGGGCAGGTTAAAATTTGTGTGACGATAGCTATAACCTGTGAGTCAACATTTATCCCTTGAACTATTTTGCTTGTTTTACAGCAAATGAAAGCCAAATATTCTCTCAAATACTTGGGAAAAAATTGCCTATGGCTTGCATATGTGGGATGATAAACTACCTCTTCAGCGACCAACAGGAGCTGTTCCTTCTCCCCATGCTCACAGAGTCAAGTCAAGAGTCCATAGCCTTTAAATTTTCCTAAAAGCAGTGCCTTTGGCATGCATATGGCATGTCTATGGCATATGCTTGTCCACCTGAAGCCAGACTATGTCTGTTACGAGTTACTTTCTTTCTGTTGGGTTTTTATGCAAACCATGGAATGAACAGCAGCAGCCAAATGCTCATTGATCTTTTGCTGTGGTTGTGGTTCTGACACTGTTTCACAAACCAAAGAACCATTAGTCTTGGTTATTGTTGGATTCAAATGCCAGTATTAACCTTTCTCTGTCTCAGGACTGTTGATCTTGGCAACCAAGAAAACTTGAAAAATGTCCGCAGGCTCTTCTTTTGTGTGGGTGAGTTTGGACATGCACAGGTGTGAGGAGAGACAATAAAAAGAGCATCTGGCCAATAAAACAATCTTAGAGGTTTGAGATCCCAGGTGCAGCTAGCTATCAATCTACCTGACACATTCACCAGCAAAAAACCACTAGCTCTTGTCATATAACCTTCTTTTCTGTCAGATGTCCCTCCATTTTTTTTCTCTTTTTAGTTAATATCATGCATTCATCGCTGCCTATTTCAAATAAATAGAAGGAAGTAGTGGAGCATGTATTTACTTAGGAAAGCAAGTAAGTCTAGTTTTAAGGCTTACAAGTGTATATACAAGAGAAAGTAGAAAGCAAATGAAGTCATAACTGCAAAGAGAAGGTGGCACCCCTTTAACTGCAGCTATGTGACTTTCTTCACCATGTTCTTCAGAGATTATTTAGTCTGTTTTACCAAATCAATTAATAAAAAATGTCCTCCTGTGCAAGTACTGGGTTTTGAAATGTTGCTGAGAAGTATCTTAAGATATGTCTAGCAGCACATTTCTTTGACTTCACAATTTTTGTGGACATCAAGTTTCTCTGCAGGCTCCTATTACTCTGTTCTTCAAGAATATTCACTGAAACAACATTTTAACTCACTGGAATGGCTTGCAGGCACAAACTAACATACTAACAAACTAACAAACTAATCAAGCATGTGATTCAATGAGATACAGCCACAAATAACATCCTTGCAGAATTTTATAAATAAAGCAGAAAAAATTAAAATCAAAGGTGTTTTTATCTAACATAAAGGTAATCACGTTATCACATTAACAAAGTGTTTGTAGAATATTTATGTTACTTTATCTATGTGTTTCCAGCCATGGATTGAAATCCAGTTCACTCTGTCATGGGACATATACCTCGAACAGCAGAAAATGGACTTGGTGACAGTGTACAAGAACCAGACTTTCAATTTGGCAGCAAATGTTACAAGTTTACCAGCAAATGTTGAAAATAACTCTCATGAAAAATTTTTTGTGGTAATCAAAATGAGATGCCAACAATCTGGAAACAAATTTTTAAAGTGAGGCTAAAACTAAATTACTCAGTTCTTGACTTGTTCAACAGGAAGTTAATGGAAATTCTTTCTCTTTCTTTTCTTCGTGAGAATTGATGTCAGTACTGAATATTCCTGCAAAATATTGTTGTTTTTACAACTGATAACTTCAGGGTGGGAAAACATGGTAAATTCCTGATCATCTCTGAACAGTTGGATCTGCACATGAGAAGCAGCAGCTTGCAGGATGCTATGTAAGTATATATCAGCTAAAGGAAGAATTTGGATTCAGGTGTGCTTTGAAGAGAAGATTTGGTACAGCTTTCATTTAACGAATTATTTTACTTAATTACTAGTTAATTCACGTTGATTTTCTACTCAGTCTTCTCCAATGTAATACTGAGTAGCTTTTTAAGCTAAGGAAAGTTTTGTTTGCCAATGCCAAAAAGCAGCTACTGTTTTTCCTGCACAAGTGAGCAGTATCTGTGCAGAGAAGCATTACAACATCCTTCATTACAAACCAACCATGTCACACTGCTGCGCGAGCTTGTCACCTTCCCACAAACTCCAGCACACCAAAAGAAGTTGTCTGGGTAGTTCAAGTATTTGTTAATGGACTAAATCCCTTGTTCTAAAGTGCATTGGTTTGGAGAGCTGGCCCTTTTCAGGAATTATATATAACAAGTTGATATGACACATTGGCTCGTTTGTAATCCCTTTTTGGGAAGCAAATTGGTAGTCTCATGTCAAAGGCCAGTTTGAAGGGCTGCAGTAACAAAATCCACCAGATAAAGAGCAACACCCTGGCACGTGCAGCCAGGAGAGTTGCAAGCAGGCTAGAGGACTCACTTCTTGAATGAGGGGGCTCCACTTCCGTGGTGAGCTGCTGCCAATGAGGCTGCCCTCGGAGGTGCACTTACTGCATGGCAGCACTGCCATACAGGGCTGTGTGCAGGAAAGGAAAGCAAAGCCCAGGAAGGTGCTGTGGCAGCTGTCCCCTGAGAGACTGAGGGAGAACAAGGTGAAGTAGCCCTTGGGTCAGCTTGGGTGGTGTGGGCAGCTGAAAGGATTGGGAGATGCATTGCCTTGCTCTCGCGAAAATTGACAGCAGAAGCAGAGAAACATCTTGTGCCTGAAATACGGTGCTCCAGGGGAAGTTTGAGTGTTACTTTTTCCATAAAACTGAACTAATATTCACACAGGTATGGCACCATTTATTTAACTTCCTCCCTGCTAAATGCTGACTTTTGTCCTTTTGTATTATTTTGGTTTTCTTTTATTTTTTTTAACCTTCTCAGTCAGAAGTTGTGCAAAATGAGTATGGCATTGCATGGCAATAGAGGCAAATACATAGTTTTCTAGTTCCCTTTTGTTCTAAAGCATGTGGGAGGATTTTTTGGTATTCATGTCCTCTAACAAACTTTCTAAGTATGTAGTACTAATCCAAAAGGCTAGCCTGGAAAACTTCTGACTGAAAGACAGAAACTGCAGAATGTTCTGTACAGCTGAAAGCAAAGGTTTATAACAAAAACAGTTCAATGAACTTAATTCTCTTATTGTGGTCATTGGAGGTTCAGCAGTAATGCAGTCCTCATATAGTACTCCATCCCATTCCTGGGCAACCTGGAGAAGGAATTATAGATATAAGGTCACAGTTGTCTGCACATCTAACTTAAAACAACCACAAACGAATCCCTAGGAATATGACCGGGAATTAAACAAGCTAATTAGTTCTCATCTCCATCTCTGCTGGAAGTTGCATATTCTTAAGCACTTAGTTTATCCTCCTGTTTATCCTCCGCTGCACTCTGAGTGGATGTTATCTCCACAAGGCAGAAGGAGAACCGGATCCTCATGTCTGCCACAGAAACCTGTGCATGATCCCTCTTGTTTATGGGCTAGGTGTATGGAAGAGAAGTTGCAGCCTGGTTTCAGATGACTTAAGGGAAAAACCTGGGATTTGAACCCAAAGCAGACATTCAAGAAAAAATGCATTTTAAGGACCTTGTTGCCAGGCAAAACTATTTGATTTAGAAATTGGAGCTTTAATGAGGTTTGCAACAGGATACTCAATGCACGAGCCTTCACAAAACAGGCAATAAACTTCTTGGACTGCTTAACTGTAATATATCTCTTGTGAACTTATGGCTGCAACACTTATTCTAGCCTTTATTAACCTAGAGGTGAGTGAGGAGATTTCAGTGGGTTCTGTAGCTGCTTTTTCCCAGATTGCAGAATAAAATTACTTTTGTTTCCCGAATGTTTGACTCTTTTCTTCTGTCAAAGGATCATTATTTAAGTTGTTCCATGCACGAATGGAAATGTTGACAATAAAACAGTTTTCACTGAAAACTATCCCTCAAAGTGAATCCCCCGTCTCTATCCATTTATCCTGTAGTTTGCATTTACTAATGGGGGCTTGGCTGGACCCAAATTCCTCAGTGCAACCCATATATATTTAGGCTTTTTGAAAAAGTTGTTATTTACAAACTAATACTTCAAGATATATTTCTATAGTGCTATATACATGAGAACTTTCTGTTTCATTTTCTGTGTTAATTGTGTGGCTAATTTTCTATGAGAAATATGACAGTAAATGTAGTACATGCTTGGTTTTTGTTTTCCTGCTAGTGGTATTGGAGCAAAAATCCCTGTGTACATGTTGGAAGAAGGAACGCAGGAAGCTGTGCTTGCTTTTTAACCTGTGGATTTGCCATGACTTGATGTTTCTAGAAGGCCAGATGAACAAGCTGGACCTGCTTTAGGAGAAATACATCTTTAAATCGACATTTTCTTTGTTTTCTTGCACCCCAAAGTCAAAAGGGCAGTTTCTAAATTAGTACATGGAAAGAATATACTTACATGTTTCTTGTCAAAATGATTTCCTGAAGAAAGGGTTTCTTAGGCCATTGTAATTTCAAAACCACCCACAGAGAGAAGTAAAACCTTTATTAAGGAAAGCAGTTCATCAGTGCCAAGTTAAAGGGAAAGGTCCTAAATAGAAAAGGTAATTTAAAAACTTACTGCAAAACGCCACTAGCTCATTTGCCTTCAAACGAAAATATATTGCAAAATCAAGATGTTTTACTTGCTTTCTGCTTATAGCAAGTTACTTAAAAGGCAAAGAAAAACAAAAGAATCTAAATTAGCAAATCACACAAAAGTTAATCCAAGACATGGAGAACAAAGTCTCATCCCTTTTTTGTAGGCTGACTGGCATAGCTTCTGATGATCTGTATGAAAAACAATTACAAACATGACTTTCATTACTGCATTGTGCCTTTGATTTCTCTTCTCAACTGTTACTTGTTTATTTGTTCAGGCTATCATGACTCTGAGTCACTTGTGATGTGTAGAGCAACACAGCTGAGTTGACTGGAAATAGCTCCTAAGAGGTTCCCTCTAGACAAAATCAGAATGTGTCTCTCCTGACCACAGTGCTCTTTGTGTGGGATCAGCAGAAAACCTGCATTTAAGGGGACATATTTTTTATACCATGTTGATTCCCACAGCGAGCCAGCTGAACAGACAGATCAGATTACTCCTGGGGAAATATTAGCTTCTATTGGTTTGGTCGTGTGGGACTTTCTGCTTAGCAGGGATTGTGATTTTCCTCCTTCCCTCCTTCCTCTGTATCATCATCCATCTTTCACTTCTCGCTCCTTTTCCCACTACAGCTTTTCCCAGTAGAGTACTTGGCCTTTCTCTGCAAGAAGGATATCTGTCCTCTGCATGCTTCACTTTGAAAACTGCACAATGACAAGCTGAGGGTCTTTGTCCTAATTTCTTTCATGCTCTGTGTTCTGGGTAAGAGGTGTCTGTCACTGAACTTGTTAATAACTAGTTAATAAAACAACTGATTATGCATGCTTAATATGGAAAGGACACCAAATATTATATAATTAGGCAACTTTTCTGTTGGAAAAAAGTTTATAGCTGGTAACCCTCAGATTATTTCCTCCAGCAGGCAGGATGATGATGGGTCATACGGTTGCAGGTCTGTTTTTCCCTCTGACCGCAGAGAACTGAAGTAATCCTTCCTACCTGGTGTTTATCGATCTTTCCAAAGGCTGGCTGCTGGCAGCCAAGTAGTGGTTGTTACTACCAGCAGTCCTGCCCTTGGACATGGTAACAGCAATCACAGAATGAGAAGATAGGACAATTTCAGATTCTAAATCGGTAAATCAGCAAAATACTTAAAATTATGGTGGTAGTTAAAAACTAAGGGGAGTGAGGCAAACTGGGAACTACTGGAAAGGGAAAGTAGGTTTCTAACTGCAGCATGTGTAGGGTGTGAGAAATTTCCTTTTCTGCTCCTTCCTTCCTCTTTTGGAGGTGATTTCTGCCATAAAAATGTAGATATCCAGATTGGAAAGACTGGAGATGAGAGAAAAAAGGTGCTCCTCTGTAAAGGTGATCTGGAAATAGCAGAGGTCTGACATCTGCTGGTAAGAGAGAGTTCTGTATCAACTTCTGGCTTTCTGCTCTGAACTTTTGCTAATTTAAAGAAGCTTTTGACCCTTCTGGTTATTTAAACTCTGAATTTCATTTTGGTTTTGCAAATCCCAAAGAGTAAGTCGTGCGAGGTTTCTTAGTAAAAGCTATGAATGCCTGGTAGCTAAAGAAGTGGCATTCTCAGAAGGGAGACCATTCCCTTGTAGAAAATATGTCAGATTTTCCCACCTAGAGTTGCCATCTTTCTGACTGAGAAGCAGCTGGAGGTATCCTTCCTGACACCTTCTCTGCCACGTTCTTTGGGAGAAAGAGATGGTGCATGTCCTTGATAACTGCTTCATGAGAGCTACACTGAAGCGGAATCTGCTTGGCTACATGTGGCTAGACTACAGTGGAGGAAACTTCTGTTTCCCTCCTGTCTTCCACTTAAAGTCTGAGGGAGAGTCATGCTCCAGGAAAATGAGAACCACGTCCTTATGGAGATAGCAGAGCTCACCCTTTTCACCGGGTAAGTGTGTGATCCTTGCAATGACCTCTTAAAACAGATGTGAACATTTAATAGCAAGCGTTAGTGATGTATACTTAGCTCATGTAAGTGTTGCTATTAGAGATGGCCTAAAAGATTTCATCATATTACTGGTGCCCCTAAATACAAAGGAATAGAAAACATCTGCTCCAAACAAGAAAATCGGGATACTGTGTTTGCTGTGGGATTCCTTAGCACCAATTAGGTCTAAATTCTGAAGCCACACCCCTTTGTAATTTAACTTAAATTGCTATTCCTTTGAAGGATGGCAGATACAAGTTTATTCTGTAGTCTTTTTATGATAGTATTGTTAGTGGCGCGTTCAGAGACTAATAATTTTCCCAGATATTTTTAACAATTTCCCGGTTTTTGGGACAAGTGCCTTATTACTGCATACATGAAAACATCAGAGAACCTAACATATGAGAACAGATGTTTACTAGAAACAAAGCCAACACTGTGATCGTCTCTTCTTTTCACTCTCTGAAAATTGGTGGCAGACAAACAGAGACAAAAAATTTAAATTATGAAATATGTTTTTCTGTATTTGGAAATATGGACTTCAACACATTGCTGGATGTGTGAGTAATGACACAAAGTAGAATACTACCTGCCAGTCTAAAAAGAAAAGTTGACAATGAAAATAAGGTAAAAAAGAAGTCAGACTTTTCTCCTTCCAAAATTGCTTTAACAATAAGATCGCATTTTTGTAATAAATGCACAATCATTCACTCTTTTGCTTAAGAAAATAAAACTAGTTCTGAAATGTTTAACTGTGATTTTATCTTCTGGCTTGTAGAGCAAAACAATTCTCTTAAAATGATTAAACTGAAAAAGTCATAAGTTGAATATGTGGAAACCAGTAGGAAGATTTCTGAATTTTAGTTGTGTACCAATTTCTTTAATTTGACCCTTTTTTTTTTTGCTCCTTTTCCTTCATTCTACTTTCAATATACACGTAGGAATAGAAGGAGAAATAGAAGGAAGTCTTAAGAGGTACAGTCTTGGGAGGCTACCACATGTTTTCACATGCTCTACCTTGCTTCTGAAATATGAATTTCTGTTGAGATGTCTCATATAAAAAATAACATTGGGTTATGATACCTCTGACTTTGCATCCAAACAATAACGTACAGATATTTACATCCTTTAGATCATAATATATTGTCTCTAATAACAGAGAGGGATAGCTGACTGCATTTCAAAACCCAGTATTTGTGGTTTTGTACACAAAAAAGTACATCTTGGCTTCTCACAGCAATTTAAAAATAGCTGATTCTCTGTATACAGACAGGAAAACAGAAACATAGGAGGACTGAAGGATTTCTCACAGGGATTTCTATCCACAGCAGGTCTGGAAACAAAAAACTTCCTGGCTGAGAACTCTGTTATAACCAAAATGTATAACTTCTGCCACTTTTGAATGCTGATGTTGCTGAACTGACATGCCAAAATCATTACCAGAGAGCACTGCAATACATAGTTCAAGGTCAGTGGTGAAGGCCATGTCCTTTAGAAAAGAGATTCACCAAATGAAAGTAACCGGAATGAATTTTGACTTCTAATACTGTATTTGAGAATGCATCCGAGCAGCTCTTTTTACGTATTTCTCACAAAATAACATAATTTCTCTCCTGTTTCCCCCACCCCCAACAACAAATTTGCAGAACAATGGGAGCAGTATACCACATTTAAGCATACATATATCATATTTAGTTATTCATTGGTAAAATAAATGCAGGGACCATCTCTCTGGGTAAGATGTGCTGTCTGCTTAGTGTTTTTTCTGACAGCTGGGCTTTTTCTTTTATTGTTTCTGTTTCCTCAACTTCTATTTTTCATAATCACAAGAATAGCTGTTCTGTTTTCTCAGCTGAGAAGCAGACTTGCTTGTCTCAGCTGCAAAACAGCAAACTGCGGGTAGGACGTTTCTTGCAGACTTAACATGGCCACTGTATTGAATGTGATTTCCTGTAGGCTGATCTCCTCCCCAGGCATGGGAATCTCTCTGGGTTGGCTGCAAAGACAGAATGCTGATGAGTGGCAGGGGTCTGAGTGCTGGGTCAGTGGTGGGGGACAACAGCCCTTCACAACCAGCCCCGTAGCACCAGCAGCCACAAATAGGAAAGGGGCCCATTTTGGGAAGACATCTGCAGTAACAGGAAGTCCACCTACTTGGAAAGCCTTTATTCAGAAGGTTTTCCACAGAAGGCAGAGGAGACAAAGGGAATTGCTGATCCTTTCCCACGTACTGACTGGCAAGACACAAAATGCATCTCAGCATTCTTCCCACCCCTTACCCCCCACCCAGTCCCCCGTCTTTCCACATCCTCAACTGCAGATCTGAGCGTATGCCTGTGCCTCTGGGGTGAGATGAGGTGCCAAGGCACCTGCACCTGCCTCATGTCCATGTAGCCAGTGCAACATGAGTGGGTGGAAATCTAGAGTTGCTTGTACCATGGCAAGAGCAAAACAAAAAAATAAGATGTAAGGCAGAAGTGGCAGGCCATTGGAAGACAAGAAAATCACCTCTTGGGACCTCTTTTTGCAAATGGACTATGAGATGCCCAAAAATGGGTGGGCTGTATGCCTGGGTGCCAAGTTTTTGTGCTTTGCATGCAGCTAGTAGTGTTTATAAAGAGCATGTAAAATAAGGCTTACTTCTTACTAATTCTTTAAACTTAGAATATTGGAGCTTTTATCACTAGTATTCCTCTTTAAGCATGCAAAAGAAATTAGTTAAACATTAGACAGAAACATGTTTATTTTCTCTTTTGACAGTACACGTGCATCCCTGCTCTCTTGTGCTCTCTCTTACTCTCTCTCTTTTGTGTTTACATCCTCCCAGACAGTTCTTGTGCTCATAGCTTTCTTTAACAGGACTGTTTTATTCTTCTTAAAATTGAGACTTATAAAAGAAATAAATCTTGCTATTGTTCTCTTGGGGTGCAGCTGTGCTAAACTGTAATCATGGGAGTTGAAACAGGTTTCCTCTCACAATAACACTTATATTCGTTTCCTGACACTCTTTCTTAACAGCATGAGTGTCTTCAGCTGACCAAGGGGAACAAGAGCCCTCTGCTCAGCACTTCTGAAGCTAAAATAACACTTGTGCAGCACAGAACAGTTACTCTTATATTACAGTATTTAAAAATTTTTTGTGCATTGGATAAAGATCCACTAGATCTCTAATTTCTGAGTTAATACTTCCATTTCCCCTTGTTCCTTCTCTGTCTGAAGTCTCTCCTAATACTGAGACATATTTTTGCACGGAGAACTAGTTAATCCAGGCCTTACCATTTACCTTACCTGCTTCTCTTTGTCTTTTTCCTCAAGGATGAGCACAAAAAACTAGATTAAAACATCTGAGAAAGATGCAAAATAGAGCTTGTCAAGTCTCATGAGGATGGAAAAACATGAGACTTCCAGCATACTGAGGCACTTCCTCTGACTTCCACAAGTGAGAGTAAAATGGGTATCTTTGTATTTCAGATTTTCCACTTGTAAATATTGCTGGAGTAGTAGAATGGTGTTAACTGTATCTCCTCCCTATGTCCAGACCTCTAGATAAAATATTTGGCTAGATCTGATTTTTATCAGTGATATACACACAAATGTGATACTCTCACTTTGGAGGACAGATCCTAGAGATTGATACCTTAGCTGCTGACAAAAATACATCTTTTCCTCTTTTTCTTTTCCTGACATGAATAAACGATGTTTACAGAGCACCCAAGATACTACAAATGTTGTTGAAAACAGGAAGGAGTGAGTTCTTCTCACTTTTTTTTTTCAGAAAATGTTGCTATGGAAAGCAATATCTGCTTTAGATAAGTGTGAAAAGCTGTACAGGAGACTAATTTATTAATATGTTAATATTTTTAACTAATAAATCATCTTTCTTAGCATACGAGAAGGACTTCCAAGCCCTTCAGGAAAACCTGCTTAAGTATATATAAACACAAAACTGCCTCATGTTGTGTTTGCATCTTCCATGTCTGCCCTGCAGCTGACACATCCCTCTGTATCTTTCAATGAAGATGAAAAGCACTGCAAGACTTTATTATTATAACCTTTCCTTGAACACAGGGGACAGCCTGGATCCGGTATTAAGAAAGAAAACATGAGAAAATGCTTTTCTTTTTTTTTTTCCTTTTTCCAGGGGAACAGGGTCATGAAAACGACAATCTGCAGGATGCAATGCCTGGGTAAACTGCTGGTGTGGAAGGAGCTGCCAACAGGCAGAACACCTATAAGGGGCTCTGCACTATCTCATCCTCACTGTCTCCCTCTTATTACACACAAAAAGCACTTTTTCCAAAGTGCATGTCACTTTGCTGCATGTAATTCTTAAGGGCAACATAACAGATCCAGTCAGAGAGAGTGGGAAGACTGTTCCACTGGTGTCCGTGGCAACATTTGCCTGCTCTAGAGTATTCACAAGTGTTGCTATTTATTTAAGCATAGCATTATGTGGATTTCAGAGCCTGACTTCAGGAGACTTGGATGTTGCACTTCTTGATACACGAAATTTATCCTGCTCAAAACCAATAATCAACAGTGTTTTGAAGGTCTATGGCAGACTAGAGAAAAATGCCTGGCACTGGAAATCATATGGCCTGGCTTCAACTCTTTGTAAAGAGAACTCTTTGTAAAGCTGTAGCTTACTAGGAGGTCTTGGGAAAGACATCTAATGTACACTTAACGTGTGTCAAGTTCTTCAGCATGAATAATTGTTTTTAACATCTGTGAACTTCTGTGAGATCTACAGTGGAAAAGCACTAGGGAAGCTTGATCTATAACCCTATCCAGAGCCTTCCCGCCAGGCATTCACATGTTTCTGGCATGACTCACTCCTAGCTTTGTCCTTCTTCTACCAGCCTTAAGGAAAGCTGTGTGCATGGGTTTTGCCTAAGGTTGAATTGTTTGTGGAAGGTTGAGGAGAAAAAAGTATAGCTACCCTGTGTTGAAATGTGAGATGATAGGAAGGAGGATGAGCCCCAAACAAAAAAAAGTGAGTGAATGAGTCCTGAGGTTTTCATGTGAACATCTGGTGGTACCAAAGCCACATGATGCCAAAGGCTGGATTTCTGATTCTAAGAAAGGACTTAATGAATATAATAAGCACTACTGATAGTTTCAATGAAAGATTGCTGGGATTTAGCAAAAATGAACATTTGAAAGCCATCATTTTAGTAGTTCCAACCATAGCAATGTTTTCAATCGTGATTTGCCAGCTTTCCAGCAGAGATTCATACGCTTTGTTCTTGTCTGGATGGCTGATTAGTCTCCTTATTAAAAATACACAAAGTTAAAACTCCTGCCTGTGGTTCCAAAAAGCCTCTTGCTGCTATTTTAACGTTGTCCCTGACCTTTACCAAAACATAAGCACAAGGTCACTTATATTACGATTACCTGAATAAAGGTAAGGAGGTGTTTGTAGGTTTACTGGAAGGTTTGAATCTTGTTATTCAATTACTTGTTAATTACTGATTGCTTCATGATAGAGAGTTCACTCTCTACCTATGATATACAAACGAAATGTCTCATTATAGCATAAATGAGATGTAATACTTTCTCACCCTTCAAACCAAAGAAAATCAGTTTTTCTGATTTGGACTTAAAATGAAAACACAAATATTGTCTAAAAGCCAAAATCTGACCTTGGATGCAAGCACAATCCCCAAAGTAATTTGGAGACCAGTCCGTATATCTAAAAATGGAATATAACCCCCAGTTCGGGTTAAAATTCAGCTTTGCTATGCCACAAATTAAGGTGTTATCATAGGTTAAATCCGTGATGATCTCCTTCCTCAGCACGAATTTAAAAGGCTGAAACCACCCCCACCCCCCTGCACCCTAAATTTATATGGAAAACTGTGTATTCTGAGCAGTACAGTAGATCTGGACTTAGTAAATCAAACTTGAAAGAAGGTATTTCTTATGCTAGTTATAGCCTATTTAATAGGAAATACTTCTCTGGTTATAGAAGTAGAGATAAAGTTATTACATTAGTACTCATACTAGCAGATTGCCTGAAAACTCCATAAACAGCGTCTTTGTGGTTATTCCCTGTCTATGCCCTCACCCTGCAAAGTGTCAATATAAATTACACCTCTTTAATTTGGACCCATCTATCTGGATTGATACCTGCCACCAGCTCTTTTGATGATTATCCATTTTGTGTCAGGGCATTTTCCAAATAAAGAACAAATAAGCGGAAACAAAATATTAAAAGGTACCTTTCTTTTGGGTGCTTATGCTGACAAAACATGAGCAACAGTTAAATATTTCCAGAGAACTGTGCTGAGTATGCCGCCAACATTTTTCTGAAAAAAAAATGTAGACTCTAATATTGTTTCCTTCTTAAAACATTTTCTTCCTTCTCTGGCTTTTCTATGACTGCAAAATACAGCTCCAAGGATATAAAATGTTCACTGTCTGCTTTATTTTTTTTGCATATGTACAGTGGCAACTTAGTTGAAAGGCAATATATATAAAATGTATAGTGGCACGAGAAAAGTTCATTTTCTGAAATTTTTCTTCTAGCTGTGTAACAATACAGTTAAGAACACTCATGGGACATACATGCTAACAATGGGTAGCATATGGATAATCTGATATAAGAGTAAGTAAGCAGCTTCACTGATTGAATCCTTCTGTGGATTTATATTGGTTTAACAAAAGGTGAAAGTTTCTTAAGTATTGCATGTATATTTGAGGCATGTTTATTTGATACGGCATGGTAAGTATGGCTGTCTTGGAAACAGTTCGGACAGAATTACAGGGTTTCTTAGTAAATGGTGTCAGAAGGCCACATTTTGGGCCAGAATGCATCTTTCATGGGGAAAATTGTGCAACTGAAAACTGCACCTTTGCCAGTGTGCTTCTCCAGTGGATTTTCTACGTCCCAAGTATTTACAGGCTATAACTCTATGTGATCTATTGCATTTGTTTCATATTCAGGAGATTAGGATCAAGCTGATAAACAGAAATGAAAGAAAACCAAAACCAACTCAAAAGCCCCAAAAAACCAAAGACCCAAAAAATCAACACACAAATATTCTTTCAACACTAGTTTTCAGGAGTTCTGTTACTCTTAGCAAAAAAACACTGAACAGAAAAAGTTTCCCACTGTTTGCAATAATGCTGCTAATCATACTATTTATGGGCATTAGTTCCACATAAACTGATTAAATTATTGGCATTTAACGTGACACTTGTGTTCTTTGCAGCTGTTTAGTGGTATATACACAGACAAAAAGATACAGACACAGATAACATACTTAGATACTACTAACAGCTGGAGAGGTGCTGTCTGCAGCAAGTTAATCCCACACTAACTAAAGGAATGCAATCTTTTAAGTTTATATCAGTTTTTCTTCCCACTACACAAAAACAGACATTGAAGGATGTTTATTTGTCCGTTGATTGTTTTTGTTGAGGCAAAATGTGGAATGTAAGAAGGTGGTAGTCAGTATGGATTCACTAGAGAAAAAGTATGCCAGAACAACCTGATTGTCTTGCATAACAAAACAACAACCAGTATGGCTGAAGAGAGAGCAGTGCATATTATTTACCTTGCCTTCAGCAATACTTTAGTTCCTGTCTCTCACAAAATCCTCATAGGCGAACTCAGCAAGTGCGAGTTAAATGACTGGACAACGAGATGGATTGAGAAGCAGCTGTACAGCAGATCCCAGAGGGTTGTAACGAGTGGCACAGAATCTGGTTGGAGGCCTGTCTCTAACGACGTCCCCCAAGAGGCAGTACTGGGCCCAGTGTCGTTTAACTTGTTCATCAGTGGTTTGGACAAAGAGACAAATGCCTCCTCAGCAGGTCACTGATGACACAAAGCTGGGAGCAGCGGCCAATATCTCAGAGTGTAGCCCTTCAGAAGGGCCTTGACAGGGTGGAGACATGGGCAGACGAGAACTGTCTGAAATCCAACAAGGGCAAATGCAGGGTCCTGAACTGTGGAGGAATGACCCCAGGCACCAGCACAGGCTTGGGCTGATCTGCTGGAAAGCAGCTCTGTGGAGAAGGACCTGGGTGTCCTGGCAGACAACAAGCTGTCCATGAGCCAGCAGTGTGCCCTGGTGGCCAAGAAGGTCAATGGTGTCCTGGGGATTATTAGGAAGAGCATTGCCAGCAGGTCAAGGGAGGTGATCCTGCCCCTCTACTGTGCCCTGGTGAGGCACATCTGGAGTGCTGTGTCCAGTTCTGGGCTCCTCAGGACAAGGGAGAGATGAGGCTCCTGGATGGAGTCCAGTGGACAAAGATGATTAAGGGCCTGGAATAACTCTCTTATGAGGAGAGGCTGAGGGAGCTGGGCCTGTTCAGCCTTGAGCAGAGATGACTGAGACAGGATCTCATCAATGTCTGAGTACCTGAAGGGAG